>RDPX01000321.1:37721-62582 GCA_003991215.1 Morbakka virulenta
GATATCTTCAACGCCGACGAAACTGGCCTTTTCTACCGTGCATTGCCAACCATATCACTAACAGAGAAGAAAGAAAAGAGTACAGGAGGCAAAAAAGCGAAAGGAAGGATAACAGTCCTCTTATGCTGTTCAGCATTGGGTGAGAAACTAACACCATTCATAATAGGCAAAAGCCAGAGGCCGCACTGCTTTCGTGGAAGGGAAGGAACCCTTCCAGTAGAATACAGTGACTGACTTCACGATCACGAAATGCTTTGCAAGGTGTGGCTTTTCAAGGGCCACAGATGAGGAAGCCCCTGCACCAGCTCCACAACCTGTTCCAGCTCTAACTGATGGACAGCAAGCGCTGCTCCTCCAAGAGAACATCATCATGGAGGAATATTGTGGCATGGATGATGGTCTTGAGGTGTCTGAAGCTTTGCAGGATACAAGAACGGAACTATAATCCAGTACGAACACCCCAAGTGATGAGGATGACGATCCCGATACCACTTCACCACCACCAACGAGGATTGAGGCAGCAGCCTGTATCTCAAAATGCGTTGAGTACGCTTCCGTCAGGGGCAACACTGAACTCTTGGCTGTGTTATTTCAAGCCAGGCACATGATCGCAGCCACTACCACTATCGTTCCACAAAAGCAGCTTCGAATGACTGACTTTATGAAGAAATGAGGTATCTTTCTCTATGTTGTAGTGCTTCAGCAACTCTTTATGACAGAAGCATTTGATTCTCTAGTTTTTTGACCTATAGTGATTAGGCCTACTGCATCCTGTTCGATCTCTTTGTTTATTTCACAACGTGCACTATATTTGCTCGTTACAGTTGTAAAGTACTTTTTGTGTGATGTTTTCATTGATGTGTTTGACACAAGTAAAGCAGAGAGGAAAGAAAAAGAAAGTACACAAAAATATGGTCCCCCCAAATAACGGCTCCCTCCCAATAACGAACATCTCAATTTCCTCGTGTGTGTTCGTTATTGGGGGTGGGGGAGTACTCTGCATAGCGTATCAATAGAATAACATTAATCATATTTTTTAAAAAAAATAAGAATACTTATGAAGACACTGCGGCTGATAAGAAGTCAAACCACCACCAACTTTGTTGTATGCTTGAAAATGTTAGCTATTTAACGTTACTTAACGCTACTTCTTAACGTTACTTAACGTTATGAAGTAACAGTTACCCGATTGTTTATTTTTAGGATAAAATGCAACATTTTTCGAAGACAACACAGAAAAGATTCATAATTTAATGTCTACGGCGGATACCTTAATCACCGGGAAAAGAAGTCCTTTTCTTTCCTTTTTTGGAGGCTGGGAGGGGACGTTTGAGGTGTAAATGCTTGCACAAAAGAAACTATAGTTTCAAGGATGGCTATTTATTTCACACTAGTTGCACGTCCAACTTTGAGTACACCACATTTTTCCTTTGAAGTGCCCGAGAGCTTATCAATTTGGGTACCTATTTTAAAGAAAAGAACGCTTTTGAAAGGTTTACGAACACATGTCCAGGAATAACATAATATGAACAAGTACAGTCAATGGATACAAGTATTCGCGATTTTCAAAATGGTGGCATCGATTGATAAACAATGTTGCATCTTTCATCATTCATAACTTTTAACTCAAGTGTCGGATAATAAAGGTTAATAATAAATAAATAATAAATGATAATAAATGACATCATCAAAGATATGATGTTATTTATTGTCTGTTTTGTTTACTTCCATATATTTGTTTACAAGTAAACATGGGTCGGGAAAACACAAAGTTGAGCAGGGAGAAAAAAAATCTTATTGTAAAGTTATATAAAGAAAAGAAGAAAAAGGCAGACATATCTAAGCAATTGGATGTTCCTTGTTCCACAGTTAGCAGTGTTGTAAAGAAATTTCTGTCTACTGGATCAACAGAAAATAGGCCAAGAAAAGGAAGGCATAGGTTGTTTACAAACAGGGATGAAGCTGCATTGATGAATGCTACTTATGTACAAGACTTGTTTGAAAGAATTCCGTCCCGTATTCATGAAGTAATAAGGATGAAAGGATATCTGACAAAATATTAAGGCAAGACATTTTTTAAAACCATATTTATTTTACATTTGTTTCCTAACATTGTTTTTTGAACCTTTGGCACTGCAACATCAAAATCANTAACTCAAGTGTCGGATAATAAAGGTTAATAATAAATAAATAATAAATGATAATAAATGACATCATCAAAGATATGATGTTATTTATTGTCTGTTTTGTTTACTTCCATATATTTGTTTACAAGTAAACATGGGTCGGGAAAACACAAAGTTGAGCAGGGAGAAAAAAAATCTTATTGTAAAGTTATATAAAGAAAAGAAGAAAAAGGCAGACATATCTAAGCAATTGGATGTTCCTTGTTCCACAGTTAGCAGTGTTGTAAAGAAAGTTCTGTCTACTGGATCAACAGAAAATAGGCCAAGAAAAGGAAGGCATAAGTTGTTTACAAATAGGGATGAAGTTGCATTGATGAATGTTACTTATATACAAGACTTGTTTGAAACAATTCCGTCCAGTATTCATGAAGTAGTAAGGATGCAACGACATCTGACAAAATATTAAGGCAAGACTTTTCTTTAAACCATATTTATTTTACATTTGTTTCCTTACATTGTTTTTTTTAACCTTTGGCACCGCAAAATAAAAATCATGAATACTTATGTCCAATGACTGTAGGTCCATAATTTCCATGCTGAAACTTGACACAATATTTTACAAGAACGCTATATTATAATTTAAATTGAAATGCCTGGCTCAGCAAGTCCAATTAGCACTTTTCAGAGAAGGCGCTTAGAAAATAATTTCTGAACTTGTGGGGATTATCAGCGGAGTTTGTAAATACACCGAAGTTAAGATATATGTTAAAAGGCGAAGGCGAATTAAATATTTATGAGATCCGCCAACAAAAGTCCTTTCGGGATTAGTTCCGCAGGTAGTACCCAATTAACTACAATTGCAGGGGGCCACTGCAGAGAGAGTTTGCCATTGGTGTGTATTGTTTACCAATGGGTATTTCATAACAGGAAATCAAAAGCACAAAGGGAAAATAGTTGTATGGTTACCCATCGTTTTAAAGAATTCATAATTTCAACTTGAAATTTTGATAGAAAAACAAACACATTCCATGTTGGTCACTTTCCAGCCAATTAGCCAAAATATCAACAATTCGTTTTAGTAAAGCTTGTGTTTTAGCTTGTCATTATTTGATGACAAGAAAATTTCAAATCCTTATGTATACAGTAATAAATCTCATCAGTCCATCGTAATAACATTTTTGCTGTTGTCACAGCACTTTATAAACTACAATACCCGTAACACAAGTCAAAGGGCATAAATAGCACTGGACAAGTCAAAATGTAGATGATATTTTCTAGGCATATCGAGGGCTCTAATTACAAATATGGCATTTAAAAGAAAACCTATGGATTGGATTTTTTTTACAGCCATTTTGAATTTTTCCAAAATTACGTAATCGACATTATTAGATGCTCATTATTGCGCAGTTCTCAATGTGTGCAGTGCTATTTTTTGTTTGTTTATTTGCCCTTCCTAATCCCATAAACCTTGTAGAACATTGACTGCATAAATATGGTTCTGTGGACAGCGTGGAATATTTACACAACTTCGTGACAATGTTGCCGTTGGTTTTGAAGCTGCACGTACAGTAATTATACTGGCACACTATCGAGGACTGGTGATAGTCCATTACTTCCTTTGCCTGTGGTTTGAAGGGCATCCTAATAGCATTGCTCTTTCTCGCTTAAAAATGCCACCTAAAAATCGTCGTTCGTGCAAGAACTCACCAGATAACTTTTGCAACATTTGTAGAAATTATACCATAGTATCTCGACCTAGGAAGTTTTCCAATGTCATTATCAGTGCCTGTGAAAAATACTTTGACTGCAAGCTAGACCTGGATAAGACATGCGCCCCTCGAATTGTTGTCTCATGCTTTAGTGAACTGCATCTCTTGGCGAAGGGAGACAGGAAGATGCCCTTCGCTGTACCTATGATATGGCGTGAGCCAACTGATCATGTATCAGATTGTTATTTTTGTTTGACTCAGTTTACCCATGGAATCGGGAAAGTGAGGAGAATCACAAGCTTTGCAGTAGTTAGGTCTGCCACTCAATCAGTGCCACACGATGATCACCTGCCGGTACCTGGCTCCTGACGAATCGAGGACACTCAATATTCAACCCCCGACCCCAGCAATTCTCCATCTGAATCCAGCTATGAAGCCCCTGACAGCAAGGTACACCTCATAACGCTGCACGAACTCAATGACTTCGGGCGTAATTTGATGCTTTCCAAGCAGCGATCAGAAATACTTGCATCACGGCTCAATGACTGGAACATACTGGATTCATCAGCGCGGATAACTGCATTTCGCACACCCAACCAAGAATTAGCCAAGTTCTTCTCAATGACAAACTCTGTATGTCACTGTGTCGATGTTGTTGGACTGATTAGCACAATGGATATCGAGTATACTCAAGACGCCTAGCGATTGTTTATTGATTCTTCGGTCACGAGTTTTAAAGCTGTGCTGCTCCACAACGGGAATGCAAGTCCAAGTATTCCTATCGCGCATGCTGTTGGCATGAAGGGAACGTACGACATGATGCAGATTGTCCTTGACCTCATAAAGTACTAGAAGCACAAGTGGGTCATATGTGGCGATTTCAAGGTAATCGGACTACTGCTGGGCCTTCAGGGTGGATACACGAAGCACAGCTGTTTCCTCTACCTTTGGGATAGTCGAGCTGACGACCAGGATTACAAGAAAAAGAACTGGCCACAGTGACAATCCTTCGTGCCTGGAGAGCAGAACGTCAAATCCAAGTCGCTCGTGGAATCAGAACGTGTTCCGCTCCCTTCATTACAAATTAAACTGGGTTTGATGATACAGCTTGTCAAAGTAATGGATAAGGACAGCAAAGGATTCAAGTACATAAAAGAGAAGTGCCCCAAAATTAGTGAAGTGAAGTTGAAAGCCGGAATATTTATCAGTCAAAAGATTAGAGACCTGATCGTGGGCGAAAAACTAACAAAGCTCCTAGCTCCGAAGGAGGTGAAAGCCTGGATGTCCTTCAAGGCTGTGATTGCTAACGTACTCGGCAATACGAAGTCAGAAAACTATGTGCAACTTATCAATAATCTTCTCCGAGACTGCAAGGAAATGGGCTGCCGTATGTCATTGAAACTCCACTACTTGCACTCTCGTCCAGACATAACACGAAAACCACACCACAGATATATTTTTTTCTTCCAGATTCGGTATCAGCACCCCTAAATTACCCAGAAAATCAATAAGATATTAAAATCGCAGAAAACTTTTGAAAAAATGTTCTCCAGTGTAGTACATGCAGTATGCTAACGCGGTCAAGAGTTCCTAACTGCATACGCCTCATTGAATGAACAGGGCAAGCAATGCTAGCTGTATCGATGCCATTGTGAATAGCCAATTGAGTTGCTTTGCCTTTAAAGCTAAGGTACTAGCAAGATTATTGGAAAACTTTGGACGATACAATACATAATGTACTGGCCTTTTCACAGTGTACATTTAAAATCATTAAAATTATCAATTTTCAAAAAAATTATTAAAGTTAATTGGTGAACTGAGACAACTGAAATAACTTTCCTAATCCCTTAAGGATCATGAAAATAACGTCTACGTACTCTTGACAGCGTCACTGCCCCTTATGAAATATACTGACTTGCTAGGCGCAGTACCAACTACAGAGAAACTTTTTAGCAAGGAAGGTAAGCAACCCGAGGAGAAGATGACACATGGAGTAGTGATATCCAAGAAGCACACCAACGGTTGACAACGGTTCAAATACCCCAAGAACCTTCATTGGGGTTATAACTGTATAGGTGTGTACTGGGGAGTGCAACTTAAATAAAGGGTCTATCCAACTGCAACTGATTTTACAAACGTCAATGCGTTAAAGCCGAAAAAATAGTATAGTAGGGAGCACGAAGCAATGAACAAAACACATTGTTACAGCATTGTTGTCCACATGACCAATAAAACACTAATAGATTAGTAGCTATAGGGCAAATTACAATAGAATAAAAATGTTGACAAATTAACGGTAGCCATCTACGGTATATTACAGTGACACCAAACAACTTATAGATTGTCTTCGAATCATGCTATTTTCTACATAGAAACATGTTAATTACAATGAGAAAAAAAACATTGCTGGGCCCCAGGTTAAATCAAGATATATCAATTGATTTCAAAATAGCGACTTTGAACCAATAAAGTTAAACTAGCTATCAGTAAAAACAACCTATGGAACAACTCGAAATAACTCGCATTCGAGGCAGGCAAAAGTATGGAATATGATTTCAAAATAGTTGCTGATGTTAAATTTTTAAATCCTAAAGAATTTAACAATAATTTTAACAAGCTGACCTGTATCTGCAACTGAATACCTATCTTCATCTGCATATTCTGAGAATGACCAAACCCAAGTGTGAGAAAGAACGACTACCACACTACTACCCCGGGTGCAAACGAGAAAGGTAGCAAATTAGACACACTAAAACCCATAAAATGTCTGCTGCTGCCGCGTACATTCTTGCATAATTCATTAACACAATGACCCAAAGCTACGCGAATGTGAACAAAAAAGAAGTTCGCCTCGCTATGTCGATGACGCAGCTCACTTTAAGCAACTAAGTAGTAACCTATAACATAATATTTTTCTTAAAAGTTACTGCACGTGTCTGTTCTGACGCAAACTACGTTAATACCTCCTACCACAGCAATTATGTACATGGTGTACATAGGAGCACAAATTTACCTGACGCCAGCATCAGACTGTAAATGTCCAAGGCTGTGGTGAAGAAGCTCACGTGATAAAAAAGGTTCGTGCTAAAACAAGGCAATGATGACCAGTTAGTTACATTCGTGGTGGTGTACATTCGCAATTCAAGTGTAATGAAATGTGACAAATCCGATTTCAGCCTGGATCAACCCAGTCCACTTAAAATCATATCAGCATGTTATAATTCGATTCATAGATGGCAAACTTCCAGGCACGTTTTGTTAATTACAATTAACGCTTGTTTTGAACCCATCATTAAAACGGTCCCATAGACGTACAAGTGGATACCTGCAACTGTTACCAACTGAATATAATTTGAAATGGTAGGAATGATTAATCTTGACACTAGTTTTACCGCTGAGAATTTTAAGAATTAGAATAGATTAGTGTAAACCGTAGCCAAAAGAAAAGCCTAAATTTGATGTTTTTTATACGGCGTCTGATGCTGCTCACTCTTGCCAGGGATTCAACGGGATGGTATAGCATCAAAGTTAAAAGTGCGCTTCTCCGGGTTAAGGATAAAACATTGGAATTTAGACAAGCACGTTAAAACATATTTCTTTGTACATCGGTCAGTCAGGGTGCACAGTGCACCCCTTACAAGAACAGTTTATATCTGCGATTACCTACTACCACCAACGATATCGTGGCTCTCTTAAAACTTTGTTCACCCTTCAGAAAATTTCAATTCACACCCAGTCGGAAATACATATCAAGTGGACAAGACAGATGGGGATTTACAATGTTTTATGTTTATTAACGAAGTAAAAACGTCGTGAGAAAATAAAGGTCAGGGATTGAAAGCTAAGAACTCTTGAAGCTATTTAATCCAGCTCTTTTAGGTTCTTTTATGCACACAGGTTGTCGGAATCTAAAGAAGGTATCCCGCCCCCATTCTGGACTGCGGTTGTTTAATTATATGACAACATTAGCAGCGTGCCGCTATCAAATTTAAAATTCCATGTGGTAAATGATGTGAACAGCCAAAAACTGGAGATGAATTCTTAAAATGTCACAAGTTATTCTGCAACTGCCTCCGACTGTTAAGCTTCTTATCGACTTATGTACTGGAGCAAACAGTCTGACCTTCAGTGGTAACACTTATACCTAAAAGTGAAGCAAAAGTCTTGATTTCAAAAGGCTTAATCATCGCACGTCTTCATCAATACAATATCTCTTTTTTTCCATAAAAGCGGTGCTATTGTACTCAGATTTAATATGCCTAGAATTTTATTTTCAACTCAATTCAAGATAAGAATATGCTTATTAAATTACGAACCCAACTCCAAGAGAAATATATTTTGAAAAATGCATTTTATCACAACCGCACTTGCAAGAAAACATGACGAAGATTGGGGTTGCGTGATAGTTTTTGAAATAGGTATGGAATGCAGTTCAATATTTCAACTGCGCTACTATTTCAAAGAAAAGAGGTGGGTAAAAAAATTGGTAAAATGAGACATGGAAGCTCGAGTCCTACCCAGCCACTTTTATGCCGGACTGGACAGTTACTGGAGGGAACAAAGAGCATGGTACCAACTATCGGTATTCATCCAATCCATTTCATATAAACCAAGGGTATGAATAGAGAGCATAAAAATCTGACAATTTCCATCACTTAATTCTTGAAATGGAAACTAAATTGAAATAGAACTCTGGTCAACAATACAATTCAATTTGCCCCCGGTTTTAATTAAACAATTGATCGTCTATTATACATCAAGCTTTTATCCTCGAAATTAGCAGTTTTAGAAAACTTCATTGGGCATGCGCTTTAAATACAGCTCTTGATACCACAGTTTTTCTTTATTTCTGCTTCATGTTAGCGAAGGTAGCAGGTTGTCAGGTGTTCATGGTTTATGTTCGTTCAGGATTTAAAACACATTGTTTATATGCGGCCTGGGGCAACAACTTATAAAAAATCATTCATGCAACGAACTATATCCGTCATGCTGGTAGTCAGGGTATAAAGGTACTAGATTTTTAAACCAAGAAAACCCCAACAAATGCCAAAAATAAAAAACGATTAACGACTTATGTCCGCTTTCTTTTCTGACTTGAGCCATGTCTATTTCACTAATTTCCACCTGTTGGTCACTAATGTTATGACATAAAATCTTTACCTCCATGTAAAGTGACATCAAATTTCCAAATATGACTAAGAAATAAAAAGGATGCAAAATTGCTACTTCGACTCTAAGAAATTGTGGATACTTCTAATTCCTAGCAAACTAGTTTCAGGAAAACAAATCACATTCTGACCTAACTTCCAAAGCTCCAACGTCAGCAATTTCGGGCTTTGGGTCCTTGAACATTCTAAACGCTATCAAAGACTGCTCACGAAAAAGCTAATATTATATACGAAGAATAGTTCTTCCCTGTCCGTTATTGTAAAATGACAGGATGTAAGCCTGATAATCAATTAATCTTAATTTCTTTTACAATTTCAATTTTCTTCCACCAGTTTATCAAGATTATGGTCCTCCATTACGCAGTAACACGTCTTTACATATATCGATTTAACTCGTGGGAGTTATCGGAAAGACCAACTGAAAGTACCATAATGGATAAAAATTAAGTATCTCTGTTTCGATTCCCCAAACGATCATAGCCTGCTCAGCTAAGACCTATACATACACTGCTTAGCACCAATCTCACGATTCATTAAACTGAGAATTTTTAGTATCTTTATTAAGGAGTTCCAAACAAGTTATACCAAAAACAAGTTTCTGAATGAGAGTTTAAAAGTTTAGAACCAACGAAGCCCCAGTCTTTCCCAGCGCAAATAAGTTGAATCTACCAACTGTTTTTAGCGATTAGTTCTAGCTGAAAATAATTTCAATCATTTTCATCCTGACCTATTTCTTGCTAATGCATGAAAGTAACACAAAGGCTGTATTCGGCTTTTCCCCACAGCAGATTGGTCAATAGCAATACCCCGAGGCATCGCTTCAATACCATTGCTGAGTTTATCGTATAACTAAATCCTTATATATTATTCTGCCACAAAAACAAAAAACACGAAAGGAAAAAATAGTGCTTGTTTGTCTCACTGGGTTTAACACTCACAAGGCGACTGATATCTAATAACTGATAATAAACGCACTGACAGTCAGTCAAATCCGCTGCCGTCTCTAATTAAAGCATTTTAATTTTTACCTTTACATTTCTATCACTTTATAATTAAGAAAAGACTTTTTTTATATTTAGCCTACGCCCTACACATTACGTACCTTTGGTCACAAACTCAAAGTCATCATAAAGGACTTGAACAATAAAAACATTTATGTTAAGCAATTAGTAAACTCATCTATCTGCAATGCATTATTCTAAAGCATTTGTAAATAATCGAACGGCCTAAATTCAATCAACATACAGAATATTCACAAGTTAAGTATCACGAAACAAAAATTAGCGTCAGAATACAACTAAGTCCGTATTTACCTCAAACGGGACAGAACTGTAGTATGAAAATTCAATAACTATTCAGCCTTGGGGAATTTTTATAAAAATGTAATGGCAAATAACAATGAATTGCTCCTCTATTGAACTTTATTGGCATATATCAGTACGATTTTCAAATTTGTTAACATAAAGTTAAGATCCGCATCCTTAAAATGTTTTTGCTTCAATGCTATTTTTTTCACTGTCGCAGCAACCTTTAAAAAACCAACAAAGATCAATCAAAACACTCCATTTATTCTTTACGGACTATTAGAGGGCATTATCATTTACTAGTAAAAAATTTGCTTCCACGTCAACTTAACCCTGAAGAAAATATCCAGTGCTGAATGATTTCTTACGACTACTGCATGACTGTTAGGCTTACTGACTTCTAGCACTGTGCTCTATTTGTTATAAGCAAATATATGAAAGCTTTCATCGTGGAATTAACGATTATATCGCTCGCTATATGAAAGCTCTCACTAGTTCTCTAATAGACAAAAAGGACGCTTAAATTGGCAATAATTGGGGAAGTCAAACTTTACTGTAGCACCGGTGTTATTTAGATACGATGTAGTAGCTTATTCTTTCTCCTTTTGCAATGACCCAACAAAACAGAGGATGGACGTCCCGCTGCCTTTCCCTGCCCTTCTCCTCTGATTACAGTAATATCGTTTGCATGATATCAGTGTACCAGAGTTGACAGTTAACCGGGCAGTAAGCCATAAAGGAAACCCGATAGGTCATATATCTGTTTATCTTTACATAAAAAGCGCCTAAAATTTTACAACGTATAAAGTTTATAATTTCTTTTAAATACGAGGCTTGGAGACTTGAACTTTGATATTACTGCAAGTGAATGTTTTAAAACAATCATTAGGGTCATATTCATCACCTCCAACATCATTAAAATAACAATGAAAATAATAAAACACAAGCACAAGATCTTTGAATTGCACACACATATATATATATATATATATATATATATATAGCATTTGTGTTCTTATATATATTATATATAATATCATATGAAAAAATTATTTCTTGATTTAGAAGTTTATCTCCATGGAAAGAAAATGAGGTGAAACACTGGGTTAGAAGAGCATTGTAAGAGGCTTGTTAACTAAAACCTTTCTCCCATCAGAGTAAACCAAGTATTTACTCCTTTTAGATCTGGGATTTCGGAAGTTAACTGCTATTTCCAAAATAACATAAATTATTTCTAAAACATAAGAACCATAATAAATTATTAACTTTCTATAAAACGAGCTGTTCAAAATTGATACATAAATCATCACACAATATATTTAAATACAATTTTTCGCTTGACTTTGTGCTATGAAACATTGTGATCAAATATACATTATACCGTCTCCATGGTTGCACCAGATGAAAGTTGGCATCTTCACGAGCTGAAAAGACCTATGTCAATCTGGTTTTAGGATTGGTTGCTTCGGTTTAAACTCGATCAGCAGCACCTACGAATTCACACACACAAAAATACAAATCAATCAGAAATCAAGGTAAGCCGGTCAACGTGTTCAAACTAATTTAATGTTTCTAGATTTACAGTTCTCAAACCGATCGCAATATATCCTAACCCACAAAACTGAACTCACCTTCTACTGTCGGAATGATAATCATAAACATGTCCCGAATGGCCTATCCTATACAAGTTAGGGAAAAAAGGACACTGTAAAGATAAGCTCGCCCCGCTTACCAATTTTTATTTCATTTTAACTTCAAGTAACCTAACCAATAATAACTAACTTGTAACTCGATGAAATTGGATAACCAAAGTAGACTGACGCTTCTCTTTACAATTTAGGACTGTACATAAATTATGTAATAGAAGCCTTGTCTGAAATCTGATCAACTGCTTTCTATTCTTGTAAAACTTTGATCACTTATATGATGAGAGTAGGGTTTTCAACAGTAGCTGACACCTAGGCCAAATTAGAGAAAATGTTCTCGGTGAAAATTGATCTCCAACTACGACTAGCTGTCCAGAATACCTGATCTGCACTTCGCCATATTGCAACTCATCAATCTGGGAGGAATGTTGAGTTCCTTTGGGTTTTCTTTGATATTATCTTGAAAAAGAAGTTTGGTCCGCCAATAACTCTTTAGACCTCTTTAAGTTATGAGAAAAAAAAGTGTTTTGGGAGGAATTGTTTGTTTACTTGTTTCTTTACACACTTGTCAGGTCTTGAGTGTTCTTCGCGGACGTCATAAATGTCGAAGAGAAAAGGTTGTTGTAGACTTACAGAAGATGTAAGGCATTATCAACCAAAAGCATTATCACCACCGAAAATATAAGGGCATACGTTCGCAACTGGCTAACTATTTTGAAAGTTCATATAGTTACAATTCTTAAGAGCTAAACCCAAATTACTGTTGAACAAAATACTCGTCATTTTGGTGTCTAGTGTCTCCCACTCTCTTATGGACCAAAACCTTGATGTGGTAAGAGAGTTTGTGTGTCTCAATGACCCTGAGAAATATGCTGGCGGGAGTTTCACTCCTGGTAGCGCTTCGCAAGCCGGGCAGGTCAAAGGAGAGAGGCCAGACAAATTTTGGTCCACAAACCCAATAGCGACTGTCCGATAATCGGTGGCTACACCCATCAGCTACTGTTTCGAGGAGAACGCAGGGCATGGTCGGACAAACTCGATTCATGGCCATCCACCGGTGAAAGGCAATGGCAAACCACCACCGTATCTTGCCATGAAAGTCATGCCATTCCACAAGAAAACGTCTAACGACAACAGCGTGAATGCGGTTAGATCAAGTAACACCTCGCTCGGTAGGGCCCTCCATGTTCGACAGGTGGAGCCCGACCGTCATCCAGTGACTGTCAGAAACAACAACAACCTTCGAATAGGAACGTGGAATGTGAGAACGTTATTCCAAGCTGGCAAGCTAGCAAATGTGAAGCAAGAAATCGATCGCTTGAAAATAAATTTGTTGGGACTATGTGAAACAAGATGGCCAGGCTCGGGATGTTTAGATCTGAATGGAAGCAAGGTCGTATACTCAGGAGGAAGCAAACATGAAAGAGAGGTGGGAGTCAGTCGACCAAAAGATCAACAAAAGCTTACTCGACTATTGGGCTATTTCAGACAGAGTTATGACGATGAGGATAAAAGGCAAGCTCTTCCATATTGGTGTAATCCAACTGTATGCACCAACAGCAGATAGTAACGAAGAACAAAGTGATCTTTTCTATAAACAGCTAGACGAGGCGAAAAGGCAATGCAAATAACAAGATGTCATCATCGTGATGGGTGATCTCAATGCAAACGTCGGTAATGAAGAAATTGAACAGGTGACAGGGAGGTTTGGGTTAGGAGAGATGAACGAAAGAGGAGAACGCTAGACTAGCTGGTGCAAAGCAAACAGCCAAACAATCATGAACACGCCGTCTCTGGACGTGGAAGGATACGGGAGGCAGGGTCAAGAACCAAATTGACTTTGTCACCATAAACCACCGATTCAGGAACGCCGTCCAAAATGCAAAAACGTATTCTGGAGCAGACTGTGACAGCGATCACAATCCAGTAGTTCGTAACATCAAAGTCCGGCTCCTTAGAATCAAACAAGTATCACCAGAGGCAAAGCTTCAATGGAATCTGCTAAGAGAGAATACAGAGATAAAAGCTCGATTTTCAGTTGCAGTACAAAATCGGTTTGATGTGCTCGAAAGTGAGCAAGTAAGTAAACGGGAAGTATTGAAGGAAGCCTTGGTCAAGACCAGCAGAAAACTCATCCCACCAGCAAAACGACAACAGAGAAAAGAATGGATGAATGCAGAGATTTTGTCCTTGATGGAAGAAAGGCAAAAAGTGAGAAATAGAGATTCCGAACAGTACCGCACACTAAATAGAGAAGTCAGACAGAAGTGCAGAGAAGTGAAGGAAGAGTGGATAAACAGCCAATGTGCAGAAATCGAAAGATGCAGAACAACTGAACCATCATCGATACATAAGAAAGTCAACATCCTTATTGGTAAGAAAACATGCACTGCAAGTGGGTGCATTAAAGCAAGAGACGGATCCTTATTGATGGAAAAAGAACTCACAGAAAGATGGGCAGAATACATCGAAGAACTCTTAATGGACGAAAGAGGAGAAAAGCCCATCATTCGAAAGCCTATGGAAGGTCCGTAAATCCTAAAAAGCGAAGTCAAAGCAGCCATTAATAAGATGAAGAGAAACAAGGCTGTAGGGCCTGACAGCATCTGCATCGAAATGATACAAGCACTTGATGAATTCGGGATCGAAAAAGTAACAGACCTCGTGAATGCTATTTATGACAGCGGAGAAATTCCACCAGATATGTCCAAATCGATTTTTATGGCCCTCCCCAAGAAGCCAGGTGCAACAGAATGTGAAGTCCATCGAAACATTAGTCTAATGAGCCACTTAACCAAAGTCTTAATGAGAGTAATTATGGGACGAATTCGTAGAATATCAAGGCCAGAAATAGGCAGAGAACAGTTTGGATTTGTGCAAGATGCAGGTACCCGAAATGCCATCTTCACTATGAGAATGTTGTGTGCAAGAGCCATCGAAATGCAGCAAGATTTCTTTCTATGCTTCATTGACTACAGTAAGGCTTTTTACAAAGTGAAGCATGAAACACTACTAAATGTTGCAATCTTTAGACATGGACGGGAAGGATATTAGAATCTTGAGAAATCTCTACTGGGAGCAAACAGCTGCAGTTAGGGTACAAAACCAGATTGGAAGATACAGCAATATAAAGAGAGGAGTAAGACAGGGACGCGTTTTGTCTCCAGACCTATTTAATTTGTACAGTGAGCAAATAATGAGAACCACCAAAGAGGAAAGTGGATTTGTCAAAGGCGGATTTAACATGAATAACATCAGGTACGCGGATGACACTACCTTCATTCCAGATTCACCACAAAAGCTTCAACAAATCCTAAACATTGTGAAAGAAGAAAGTGCGCGAAAAGGGTTGAGCATCAACAGAAAAAAAACGTTTGGTATGACAATACGCAAAAAGAAACAAGTAAATTGTACCTTGAAAATTGACGATGAGCAGATAGAACAGGTGAACAAGTTCAACTATCTTGGAAGTATGCTCACCTCAGATGGCAGAAGTGTAACAGAGATACGGGAAAGGATAGCTATGGCAAAAGAGTCTTTTAAACGTTTGTCAAAGATCTTGAAGTGTCGAACAATGTCAATAGACACAAAGTTGAGAGTACTCGATTGTTATGTCTTCCCGATCCTGACGTACGGTTGTGAAAGCTGGACGATCACGCCAGAATTAGAAAAGAAATTGAAAGCGACTGAAATGTGGATGCTACGCAGAATGCTGAGAATCTCTTGGACAGAACACGTTAGCAATGAGGAAGTTCTAAGAAGAGCAAATTACAGCAGAAGGCTCCTGGGAATCATCAGAAAGAGACAATTATCGTTCTTAGGTCATGCAATGAGGAAGAACGACTAGAAAATCTGGCACTCACTGGAAAAGTATGTGGAAAAAGAGGGAAAGGAAGACCAAGGCTAACGTTCATAAAGAGCCTATCTGCATGGACCAAAGTCGAGGAGAGTGAAATTTTGAGAAAGTCGAAGGACAGATTCAAGTCGAGAAGCATGACCGCCGACGTTCTGCAAGGACATGGCACCTGAGGAGGAGGAGGAGTGTCTCCCAATATCTACTTACAGAAATCTGTATCCTAAGCTGCATTCTGCAATCAATACTATAATAAATTGCCTTTTATAATTAAAAAAACAATGACACACCTCTCTGGCGCTTAAATAATTTCATGTTTCCCATTTNTGAAGTGTCGAACTATGTCAATGGACACGAGGTTGAGAGTACTCGATTGTTATGTCTTCCCGATCCTGATGTACGGCTGTGAAAGCTGGACGATCACGCCAGAACTGGAAAAGAAATTGAAAGCGACTGAAATGTAGATGCTACGCAGAATGCTGAGAATCTCTTGGACAGAACACGTTAGCAATGAGGAAGTTCTAAGAAGAGCAAATTACAACAGAAGACTCCTGGGAATCATCAAAAAGAGACAGGTATCGTTCTTAGGTCATACAATGAGGAAAGAAGGAGTAGAAAATCTGGCACTCACTGGAAAAGTATGTGGAAAAAGAGGGAAAGGAAGACCAAGGCTAACGTTCATAAAGAGCCTATCTGCATGGACCAAAGTCGAGGAGAGTGAAATTTTGAGAAAGTCGAAGGACAGATTCAAGTCGAGAAGCATGACCGCCGACGTTCTGCAAGGACATGGCACCTGAGGAGGAGGAGGAGTGTCTCCCAATATCTACTTACAGAAATCTGTATCCTAAGCTGCATTCTGCAATCAATACTATAATAAATTGCCTTTTATAATTAAAAAAACAATGACACACCTCGCTGGCGCTTAAATAATTTCATGTTTCCCATTTCTAGGTCCCAATACAACAGGGAAGTTAAACATTATTTTGCACTTACTGGCTTTGTATTTCCGCTCATCTACCGAAGTTGCGCCTTTACGATAACCATGACAATCTAAATAATTTCAAATTGCCATACAATTTTAATGGATTATTCTACCAACAAAAGATTATGTCATTTCGTAACTCAAGACAATAGTCACTTGTATATCACCTGTTACTATATACCTCATTGTTACAAAATGCCATCCACTCGCACTAATTGGCTTTCTATTTTAATTTCCCTATTTGTGATAAAAAAGGACCACTGATAAAGATGAAGTTTCCAAATTTGAAGGCGACACTCTAAATATTGACAAAAAAGTGTCTCATTTATGCTCAGGTCTTTCACAAGAAGGCTGAACTCTTCTTTCAATTTACGGTTTTGATACAACTGTCTGACCCAAAATTTCTTTTCGTACCTTTTCTCGTTGTTTTCCCAAAGTATCAGGCCTACAAGTTTCACCTTCAGTAGTAAAAAAAATATTCTCTTATAAGATTTAATCTTTCATCTCTAGAAGATATTTCTTACTTGCTTTTATTCCTTTGTGACCGCGTTACTTATTCAGGCACGTTATTGCAGGTGGAAACTGAACTGCGACTGGAGGAGCAGAATGCGTTACGATTATCGTCACAAACACAATACCCGCTCCACTATCCTCGTTTTCAAATGAGCCTAGTAGAAAACAGGTTTACTTAATGCTCCTGTATCAAGCTTTAATTTAAAAGTTACTATGCCAAGATTACCTTCTGGCCATTCCTGCAGTAAGAAGTTCTTGTGGGTGTATAGTATTAAAGCTTACATTTTCCAAGTAACTTAAGCAGAAGCTGGCCAGTACGCTCTTTCATTACCTGGGTGGCGATTGTTTTGATAAATGCGCTTTCACAATACTAGTAACATTCTCGGATAGGGAAATAGTTGCTTCTTGGAAAGTGGGGCAATAGCGGGCTCTGACTAGCAGGGGAGTCTCCTTTACCTAAGGGGCATCTTTCAGTCGCCTGAGAAGCAGTGTACTATTGGGCATACATAGATAAATTATAGTAACTAAATCTGCGTAATATATTGAAGCTTCGATGTGAACAAGATAAATACTATAACGGATTCTTCAATACCTTTCATGAGGTTAATTGGTTCTTACACTAGACCAGCACACACTCAAATGAAATGGATTAGGAGGTATTGGTAGGGTGTAATAACTTTTATTCACTTGTTCCACACGTCTTTCAATGACCAAGGATCTCGACGGTCAGCTACTTTTATTACAAAAACTAGGTGTGTGCAGTGATTACATGTGGCCATTCCTGTGGTTTAGCCTGGTGATCTACTACTTCACCACAAGAAAAAGACAGCCAGTGCTACAGTTACCAGGTTCTTGCCCTAAATATAACAATATATGATAATAAGAATGATCTTGCTTAAAATTTTGCAATGCCATAAAGTATAAAACTAGGAACACCGTACTTACATACTCCATCATGTTACCAGATGCCACCATCTGCTTTTGCAGTTTCCAATGTAACCCAAGCTATGACAAATAAAAAACCCACAAAACTATCAGACCCTAAAAAATACATATCTAGATATTCCAAAATTGCTAAAATACTTAAGAAACGTTTCAATACCACCACCATCACTGACATTCAAGTAGAGATTAATTCAATCAATCTTGGTGTAAAGTTGACCATCAATTGCCGTTCAAACACTCACTGCTGTTTTCACTGTCTTCCGTATGACCCCTCCCCCTACTTAAATTACAGGTGCTTTTTAAATATGGTCACTCCATGTCTTTCTTTGCCATGTTCTTGCTTTATAACCGTCAACAGTCAATTTTAAGAACTGTTTTATGACAGCTTTTTTTGTTTTCACATCACGTCCGTATCAATATTAAGATCTTGTAATCAAAGTTTGATGATACGCGTACCACGTCTGCCATAGTAAACATGGGCACGATTCTTGTTATAAACAGCCTCGACACCAAACTGTGATGTAATCCGGGAGGCTATTCTTACAGATGTTCGTAGGCGTTATGTGTCCTTTGCTTCAAAACTTTTCTTTCTTGCATTTAACTATAGCAAAACTCAGTACTGTCATCCATTTGTCGTTGAAAATTTGAAATTTTCTTTACTTTGTCTTTATTATTACCTGAATCTTTTTCGTAAAATAGTCTAGGATCTGTATGCACTGTTTCCACATTCTAGAATAAACTTTCTTTTTGTACAAGGGGAGTAAATTCACTTTCTTTTGTGTCAATAAGAATCCTATGCTGTTCCTCTCTTAGCCAACAAGCCACATATTTTTTTATTCCTACTTAACCAAGTGCTGTAAATATGTTGTGAACTCTGTCCTATGACACACCTGCTTTGCTTTCTTCCCACTGTCAGACGGGGTCATTTACTTCTTCCATTTCAACTGTCTTCTCGGACTGTGAAAAAAATCCTACTACGTGGATCTTTATCGTTATTTTCAATATTTTGACTATTCTTTATGAAATTTACTTTTAAAGCCTTGACTGTCTTCGAAAATGTCACTACCATCTTAATACATCCTCTTCTTCTATTTCATCATACAGCACCGAAATTTCAACGGATCACTGTTTGCTTTGCTGATCGCTTGATGCCCGTTTTTCAAGCCCCTACTTTATGTCCCCAGTTTTATCTAGAGTAGACGGCCAGCTCTTACAAACCTCTTGCAGTCTCTGATGCCAAGCGCAGAAACAAAAGAACGGAAGGAGACAGGTAGTTTTACTCTACACCCAAACAACAGGTAACTCGTACCTTCTACTTCTAATGAAATCGATTGGGGTTTACAACAGATTATATCGTTCCAATCCCGCTTAGTCGACAGAGACTTGGAAACTAAAGAATGGAAACTACCATGACGCTCACTACTGTCTGGAATGGTTACGAGACCACAAACACTTCACCTCTTTCTTATTCTTGAGTGGCTTCTGTACATTTTCATCCCATTGCTCAGTTGTTCTTCAACAAATTTTTTCTTCATTATTTCTGTCTTCTCTAGCCTTTTCTTTCCGAGCGTTATGCCAACACATTATTGGCATATCACTGACATTGGTTGAACAGCTAATCGGCCCCACATTACTTCGTCTTTAACGCTTCCACTCTCTTATCAGTCGACGTTGAGAAATCAGTTTTCTCACGCTGATTTTACTCTCCTTTTACCCTCTTTTGTCCGGTTTGATGAAGGTGTTGGAATAGTCTGTGATGTGTTCTTATTTCCTCATCATGAATCACCACATTATTTATCACATTATTATCACAAAATGAAATAATCAGACCTCTGATTCAAACTGCTTTTGAACACAACCAGATGTTTAACATCCTTGTTAAATGGTGAGTTTTATGGGTAAATTATAGATGCGGTTTTGATAATTAAAAATCACCCTTCCCATTGTCTCTATGCTTCCCTTCCTGATACTTCTTCAAATCCTATATTTACCTTCGTTTGTTCATGAAATGCTCCCCAGCCATGGCATTTTCTTCAGCTAAAAATCATTTGAGAAGAGTTTGAAAGCCGATCCTTCATCATAAATTTTTGTTCCAAAATAAGCCTCGGTTAACAATGACATTTAGGTCTGGTTTTTATGTCTGTATCATCTATCTGGCAGTGAGAAGCTTAAACAACCGCTGTAATAAGGTGTCTAAACTATCTGACAATAAATCGTTAAGCAGGAACAAATCTTGCCAGAAATGCAATACGTTTTTGATTGAAGTTGGGTATATCCATACAATTCTATCTTTAAAAAAAGTCCATCAATGGTCTTTTATTGGCAACAATCAAGTGGTTGGCAAGCAGCAGCTTATTTCGAAAGAAATAATTCAAAATTTACCATTCTGTGTAACATACACGAGTTCCTCAGTCATTCTCCACCAGCACTGCCAAACGACAGAAGTTTACCTGCGACAATTTATTTTAGCACACTGATCTGACACCACGATTGAACATGTCAGCTAGCCAATCCCTTACAACACGCTACTCTTTTAACAATAAATACCACCCAA
This sequence comes from Morbakka virulenta, assembly GCA_003991215.1. Lineage (NCBI taxonomy): Eukaryota > Metazoa > Cnidaria > Cubozoa > Carybdeida > Carukiidae > Morbakka > Morbakka virulenta. The sequence goes on from RDPX01000321.1 coordinate 58,522, forward strand.
CCCCACCCCAACTCCAAATTAGAACGAATTATTAGATTCCATGTTCTGAGTTAGAGAGAATAAATTCGCATAAGATATCAAAGGAATTGTCTCGATGCAAGCTAAAGGTACTAATAACTATTACTGTAACATAACACGTATTATTTTGGGGAAAAATTAAATGAAAACACTTAAAAAAACTATTGAAAGATTTCATTGATTTCTCCAACCTCCAGCCAAGCTGGCAAATAACGACATATTTAATAGCAGAAAAAGCAAAATTCGTTGGTAGGTCATTGACCAAAACACTAAAATATACTAAAACGAAGAAAAAAAAGAAGAAGAAAACAAAACAAAATGAAATAAAAAACAACAAAAAAGCTCAAACAAAACTGAACAAAGAAAAAATGACAAGAAAGGGTAAGATACAACAAACAAAAAACAAACAAAAATAAAAGTTGCTTATGATGTCACTACTCCCCCTGGAAAGGCATTTCTTTTCACCTGCGAGAACGTCACAAGGATTCTTGTTTTAGCCTTGCCAAGTCTTCTGTACTTCTATAAATTGTTTACAACTGTACAAAAAGTATTTTTTAAGTCAAAGTACTTAATTACCCAAATATCTCGAGGATTTCATTTATTGTTTAATTCTGGCGTTGTATGTTCCTGGGTGAGTCTGATAAGTAGGTTTGTTTCATATTAATCTCCCGTTAAAGCTCGAAATATATATTTTAAACTTTCATATACTGGCAATATTTCCTGCTCATACTGCATATCTATATGTATTTTATCTTTTTAAAGGCCGATTTTCTTCCTTTATTTCTTCTAATAAAGCCAGTGGAAAATCCTCGGTGTTACAAGTAATTCCCCTTTTTTTATGTTGGTTGATTGATAATTTCTTAAAGACTCTCACGACTTAGTGGCTTCACATTATTTTTCCTTATCTCTGAAAATATTTCCACAGCAACATGTGTTTCATTGTCTTCCAATAATATCTGTTATTAAAATATTTACCCACGCAGTCAATCAATGAACAGTTTGTTTAAACCGTGTCTGCTTCCACTCACGTTTGATACCAAGTCATTCGATATCAGTATTCTTAGCAAATTCATCGTTTACTTGGAATAACACGTCAAAGTGAAACATATTATTAACATTTTCATAAAACCACGACGCCCGACATATTTTGGGGCTTTGCCCATAAGCAATATTTTTAAAGAAACCAGAACTCACAAAGCAATTAACCATACAACTTCTGCAAACATCAGTACTTTATGTTCAAACAGACGTAACTGCACGAACGCACTTTTAAAAGACTGGACATATATATATGTCACTTCGTACACCCGCACGTCTCAGTCTCTTGGGTTGAAATGCCGAAGTTTCTGGATTGTTTATGCAAGCGGAGTCGCACATGATAGCCCTACCATCACTTCCAGGATACGCTAAAGTTGATAATTGCAGGTCATTGATTTAGTTCCTGGCGAATTCTAACATACTGTTACCTGATAGCTGCTACACGTTTAAGTGCCTGAAAATGACAAAATGGAAGCGTGTACGTGGGAAATTTTTAAATGTGATTTGACAGTCAGTGCAACGGAAATATAACTAAAGACACCACATAGAAAATAAGCTGCTGCACGTTTAAGTGCCTGAAAATGACGAAACGGAAGAGTGTATGTAGGAAATTTTTAAATGTGATTTGACAGTAATAAGGAGGAACGAATAAATTCTGAGACTACAAAACATATGACTGCCTGACAGCAAATCCATGACAAAACAAATGAAATAAACAGTTGGATCATAGAATCATAAAAGGTAGGAGGTCAGTAGAAAATGAGTTTTTTGGTTAATGACCAACATGCTGGGGTGGACATAAAAGTTGACAAATTCTTCTTGCCTATAAAAAACATTACAACTAACTGCTAAATTGAAAACTTGTACATTGATTGTTTGTATTAAATCCAATTGGGCTTTAATCATTATAAAAGAAAACATATCAGAACGATAACACAATTATTTAAACCAGGTCATTTGAGATAAACAAAAATGAGAGGAAGGGAAATAATTCAAATATTAATGACCTAAAATAAGGGTGTCGGGGGTAAGTATGGTAGTAAGCAATATTAAGGGAATATAGCATACGGGCCACTTTACATTACTACTGAAATGGTACACTCGGGAAAGAAAGGTGTTAAAGCTACCAAACAAAACTCATGATAGTAGCGGGGTGTTAAGACTCGCCAGAACCCTTTCTCTTCCACACTTCCTAAAAAGATATAAGCAGTTCAATGTAGGCTTCACCGAACAATCAGCTTAATAAGTCAAGGAAGTACTCTCTTCAGTACTTGATGACCCAGATAAGTAATAGGTAACTTTTAAAAGTGTAGTTTTTAAGTTTCAGCTGTATTTGCTATAGTAAATGGATAAAAAATGCAAGTTTTTAAAATTTTGATTGTGTGCCCAATCTATTTTTACTCCTCATATTTCCCTTAAAAGGCCTCTAAACGAAATAGTTAAATCTGTATTAATTGCCTGAATGTTATTTTTGTCTAATGAGGTACCTGACGACTAGTTTGAATTCAACAAATCAGACAAAAACATGTTGCAGTTCCACGTTCAGTGTCCATAGAGGTCGTTCTTTTAATCAATATGATGGATTACATCCAAACTCATCTAACGTAATTGCAATAAACGAAAATATAGCTCTGTTGCCACTTAACGTGCATCTAAACGGAGAGAGAAAATTTGCTGACCTTTACAGCTCCTACAGATAATTCATTATAGGTTCTTGAATATGTGAGAAAAGTAAGGGATTAATTGAAAGGCTTTTAAAAACCAAGATCCAACTAATCTGTTGGGTCATATCGTATTTATACGTTGTGATCACCGCAATGGACACAGAAACTATGAATGCATGAGCTCTTGTGACAAAGCAAGGCGGAGTAAAAAGAATAAAATCTTACAATAAAATCATCTCTAGGCTCATGCCTGCCTGAACCCAACCCGAAAACCATTACGCTTTTTTCATAACGCAAATTGCCTTGTCATAGTTGTGCTGAAGCATGGCAGTAAAAAAGGTATAAAATAAAAATACAATCTAATATATTTGCTTAATTATTACAATGTCCATCCTAATTTAATGTCCAACCAGGAAAACATAACCAAAAACTGCCGGATTAAAACCTGTCTTCATAATAAGTACTGACTATGGAAAGGCAACACAATATAATTCAAAATCTACTAAATCAAATGGTAAAAATGTATCTCTGAGTCCACAAATGTCAGGGCAACAAAAGTTTGCTGTACTGTACCTTATGATACAAATTGCAGTTTTCTGCGTCTATTATCTTTTCTATTGAATGCCTAGCCTAAAATATCAAAAGATATAGTATCAGAAATAAGTATTAACTTTCAGCACTTATCATATTTAAGTTAAATTTACTTAAATGCTGCAAGATAAAATCCAATGCTTATAAACAAATGATTTGCTGCACAGTGAACAAGTACCTCTATCCACTAGACACAGGCGTTACTGCACTCCTGACAAATAACATTTCCATAAAAAGTGCTGAGAAATATCGAATTTAGAAACCTACCAACTAACCGGAATCAAGTCAGTTTCTCGCTGAATAATAATAATAATAATAATAATAATAATAATAATAATAATAATAATAATAATAATAATATGTCCTGGGTATTGACATTAAACTGCATCCGGTTGTGGAGTTTCGACGTGGGCGAATGAGGTTACCCTTTGTCACAACTACCTCCAGGTCACCCTTGGGCAAGGTGTAGCACCTGTCAGCCTACCCCGAGACTTTAAAGTACCGAATTGGCATTCGGCGGGGTTAAGTCTGCCTCATGGGTAGGGGGGGCTCTTTAGCCTTGGTTGGCAACTACCCTAGAGATGGTGTCTCGATAAAAATACTGGTGGTTGTGACACCTTATCACCACTACCCTCTATTTGAGTGAAATGAATACAAATAATATTGAAAATAACGGCGTGAATGGCACTGGAGCAGATCGTGAAGGTGCCTCGCCCGGCAGGTGTCCCCTGGTTCGACAGCGGGGACCCG
>RDPX01000321.1:68730-91636 GCA_003991215.1 Morbakka virulenta
CAGAAAAGAAGGAGGCAGAGGATTGATAGAAATAGAGACTGCATTCAAAGTGACAATAGTAGGGCTTAATCATTATCTTGAAAACAAGAGGACTTTGTCAAGCAATATGATTAGTGTACATGAAAAGACAAAGCCAAAGTACTCAATCAGTAAAATAGCCAAAAATATCGAAAGGGAAATGACAGATTTGAATTTCGCACCGAAACCAGACAAACCAACAGCAGAAAACGCAAAAGTATTGAAACAGGAAATAAAAAAAGAGCTTGTGAAGAAGAAAAATGATAGATGGCTTAGTAAACTACTGCATGGGAAGTACCCTTCACTTATTGGGGAGCCACATGTTGACCTTCCAAATACAAATAATTGGCTCAGATCAGACATCAAAGGAGAAACAGAGGGATTATTGATAGCAGCGCAAGACCAAGCTCTATACACTCGAAATTTTCAAAAACACATAATTGGCAAAGAAATTGACAGCAGATGCAGGATGTGTTACAAGCAGTCTGAGACAATTGATCATATAACATCAGGATGTGAAGTATTAGCAAAGTCAGATTACATCGAAAGACACAACAAAGCTGCAACATATGTACATTGGAATATTTGTAATGATCTAGGAATCAAGACCTCAGACAAGTGGTATGAGCACCAACCGGACACAGTAAGTAACACTGAAACACATACAGTATTATGGGACATGGCAGTACATACAGACAGACATATAGGTGCGAACAGACCTGACATCATAATCAAGGACAAAGTGAATTCAACTTGCAAGCTGATAGACATGAGTGTTCCATGTGATAAAAATATTTCAATCAAAGAAATGGAAAAGAAAAGCAAATATCAAGATCTTGAAATTGAGATACAAAGGATGTGGAAATAGAAAACGGAAGTAATACCTGTTGTGATAGGAGCACTCGGTACCATCAGAAAAGGAATGGAAGATAACATCAGAAGTGTCTCAGAAAATATGAATCTTCAAATAGTCCAAAAGACCTGCTTACTAGGAACTGCAAGGATCCTTCGTAAAGTATTTAGCATCTGAACTTAGGGACATGATATGCCTTAGGTGTATTGTTTACACCCGGCCAAAGTAAAAGCAGCCAGTATGAACTGTGACATTTAGCAAAAAAGACAATAATAATAATAATAATAATAATAAAAGTAAACATTGCTGCCTCATTATCTTTTAACAGAGAAAATGTTTATTTTTCTGTGTTAAGATGCTGTAATGTGGGCAAGTCAACCATTAAAACGACCGTATGTCGTTAACTTTGGATTGGTCTTTATGTACTTGGGATAAATGCAATTATACAGAATAAGAAATCCGAAGCCGAAGTTTGGCTACCCTCTGGCTATCTAGAGCACTTTATAAGAGCCCTAGTCATATTCAGGAGTAATAATACTGTTATTTGTGATATTAGTGATGGTTTCGTTAGTTGTAACCAACAGAAAGTGCTGAAATACTGTAGTTTACAATTTTACTATGTTTATGTTACAAGCTCTGTTTGACTATCAATGTGGCTGAGAAGCACTGCAAATTATGACTAATACATCTTAGTTGCTTATGTAGTGCTTGGAGGGCCTCAGGGATAAAACAAAATTTAATTAGTTCTGTTGGTTCAAAGCAGCCTTTAAAATAGTAAGAGTGAAATCCACTTGATTGAGTGACATTTCTGGGGGACCAGTGGCTCAGTAAAACGTTCATAATTTAATCAGAAGTGGAATCCAGAGTCCTCGTGCTTGGGTGGTTATTATAAATGTATAATGTCTGAGATGTTAATCTGTTGATCAATATGTCTACAGAAGGTATGCAGAGAAAGCTAAAAAAATGGCTCCAAGGATCACGACGGAAGTTGTGGACTGACTGAAAAACGTCACGTTCAATTGGGCGAAGAAGTTGACAAATGCGTCAGTCACGAATGAATGCACTGAGTTAATAGTAATGGTAGTTCTATCATCATCTTGTAACTGGGCAAAGATAAATACTTTGGGAGGCGAAAGTTCAGAGTCTACGGGAATTAAACGAAGTCATGAAAATGTTTGATTAGGGTGCAGTAAACACATCGGGAAAAGGGAGTAAGCAGTGAAATTAAGTCTGGCTTAATGCCACACGAGGAACACTACTGACGTTGCACCAAACACTCCATATGGTTTGGCTTAAAAAAAACCCACAATAACGTGGACTTCCGATGCTCATATAAATTCATCATGGCTTTGAAACTTTAAGACTTGTCTGCTGTGTGCATCTACCAATAAGAACTTACATCAAGCTGTTGAGTTGTTAAGATAAATTTACTTTCTTTTCATACTCATGATTCATAAGTTTATTTCAGAACTTTCATGGCTCCAACTGCAAAAAATCTTACCCTTTAGCTGAAATATTCGTCACATTTCTTCTCAATACAAATTCAATTTTAATCATTGTATTAACTAACTTATAAACGCAATCGTGAAGTGCCAAAATAATTTCCTTTCCATCATGAAATGCTCAAAACGTAATTAGTATGGTTATGTCACAGGCCATTGAAATTGACCCAGGTTTGTATTACGTGGTTATACAAAGCAATGTTACTGGCAAAAGCAGGAAAGGAAACCCGGCACACATTGACTTGCAAACATAAAATGATGGACAGGTTTCAGAATGTTAAGTAGGGAGCAGATTACTGTGAACAGAACGCCTACGAAACACCTCATCAAAAGGAATACAATGCATCTACAGCCTACTCCAGCTTCTGACAACAACGATGACGACAAAGCCTAATACCATTCGTGAAAATAAAGTCAGCACTGATCTTTATATAAAACTATCCTTCTTGCGTGCCTTACTTTAAGCACCTGTGACGTTATTAATAAAAAAACAAGCTTTGATCTTCAAAACATTTCAAGCTTGTTTGTTTGTTTTTGTTAATTACATGGTGAATGCTCTGAAAAACATGGTATACTACACATCAGTCTTGGAAATGACTGGTACAGTACTGGTGTAAGGCAGGAAGTTCAAAATGTACTGGAAATAACGAAGTCAATTTTCAGGTGACGATCTAAAATATTATGGATATTATACCAATTTCTACACTCTAGAATTTTCACTAGATATTTTTACTGAAAAATTCTAGCAAATGGTGAAAAATTCTAGCAAATGGTGAAAAATTCTAGCAAATGGTGAAAAATTTCATGGTTAGCGGCAGCAAAAATTCTATGGAATACAGACAAAGGTTGTGTGAATACATTGTGCTTGGTGAACATTAACAGCCATACAATATCTGGCATTGAAAAATATAAGACAACAATCCAAGTGCACTAAATAAGTTTATACCTTACCCTTTTATTAAGATAGACCACTGGCCAAATTGAAAGTCCTAATGTACAGCAACAGCATATACACCCACACAATAACCATCTCAGATTAAGTGGGAGTGTTCTCCCCAATACTTTATTTATTCTAGACACTGTAGCTTGGTATTCCTCAGGGGCAAGCTATGGATGCAAGGAAAAATATTTAAAAAAAACATTTCAGTATTCAAGTTACTTTACGTCATAAGCAAGGTCCGGAGTTTAAGGGTCAAAATGCTAATCTCATTATCCTGTTTAATTGACTCCAAAAAACTAATCTTGATAATCCAACTGTTTATATAAAACAATAACAAACTAAACAAAAGAACCAATGAATTAATAATCAAGGCATTCACAACATTGGCGGTTAAAATGAATGTTAGTTAAATAAGACCAATGCACTCTTGACTTCATCACAACGTTGAGTTCAAGTATCCATTGCTTATTAGAAATAAGAATTAAGTCCATGGTTAGTTTACATATAAATGATCCTCTAATCACTTCCAATACTGTCACCTCATTACATGGCTACTTTAGCATTTATTATTGATCTTGTTTGTAAACATCTTCTAATTCATTCACAGGTGTTATTGCACTATATCTGTGAACATAAATATACAATATCTACTGAAATGCAATATACTAAGATCTTGTTCTGTTTAATATGCGTCTCCAAATTGATATATTTAAAATCAAAAACCATAATAGGGTATTTTTGGACTTGCTTTGTTTCTGTAAGCAAGGCATTGAATTTCAATCTAGGAGAAAAAAAGCATCAGTAACAAAAAATCCACAAAAGACAGGGGCAAAAGAACTTTAAGATCTCCAACAATGTTAACTGCACATTCACCTAGTTTTTTACATAAAAATACTTTGTTACTATTTTTACCTTAAGCTTGTGGTCAAAATTGCTTATATACAGTGCAGCAACATTTAACATTAAGTATTTTCAATGAAAAAAGTGCATATATATTCATTTTCTTTAGCTCTGTTTATATATATATATATATATAAACAGAGATGGGAACCTGTTGTTAGCGTAATGCAATGCTCACTGCGCATGCGTGGTTTGTGCACTCTAGCAGGCTCCCACAATAAAACTCTTTAAGCTGTGTTTGCTCCGGCAACATGGCCAGAGAGTTATGTCTCAGAAGCTCTGTACTGCACTGATGAGCCCACAAAGGGCGAAACAGTACTGTCTGTAGTTGAACACCAGTCTTTAACTGTAAACCAGCCCAAATTAGATTTATTTATCTAAACACAATAACAATTGCAAGCCAACAAAATTCATAGAAACAAGAGTCAACACATATTTCCTTGGAATTAACTTACTTCACTACAAAAATTTCTTAGTATTTTCTGACCAAGTCAGTCAAGGCAATAACAACCTGAAAAACTTAAATTTCCCAACAGGTAGTCATAAACTGCTTCCAAATGCTACTATACAATTAATTAGGTACTAGCAATTCCCAATCCTGAAAAATTTGTGGTACACAGGCTCCCAAAAAGCTTTAGCTGGGCTTAACACTATCCAAAATGGAGTTTAAAAAACAATGTTCCTCACACAACATCAAATATTTTGAAAACACTCAAAACTTATGACAACTGATCAACAAATAATACTCTACAACAGCAAGAGTAACAATATCATTACCAAAATTTTGCAGTAACTTTCAGGCACAGAATTCAGCACCCATACTGGTGCATCGGTAGAAAACTTCTGATTAATACACTAAGAAAATGTCTTCAAGAAAACTCCTTTATAGTTGCCAACAACTGAGCTCTGTGCATCAAGTTCTATCATTTCTTTTCATTTATTCTCTCTATCCCTGTCTCCACATAATAAAGTGCAATAATTAACTTACTAAACAAGGGTGACTTTATAATTACATAGTAAAACTGCAGTTTCAAAATTACAACAGAAACTTAACATACCTTTGATGTAAGTCCAGATGGAAATTCTAGGTCAAATTTGTTACTGAGACCAAATCTAAATAAAAATTATAAGAAATAAAATACTATCTTCATGGTTCAGCCCTTGAACTACATTTAAAAATAATAATAATGTTATCTTCTGCATTGGAAGAAATGTACCAACATAATTCTTTGGCAATAGAAGTGTCACCTGCAACAAACTTTTGTACACATATTTTTGAAACAAACAACTAACAAACAACTGTTACTTCTCTAATGAAAATAAGTGAGCTGAAGGTTTTACATGATGAAATTAAAGCTTAAATCTGAACAATCAAAACATTATGTCAAGCTGTAATCTTATTAAGCACAGGGCATTCACAAAATGATGTGCATTTGAATCTAATACCTTTATCACAAAATCTTCAATAAAAGTTGGCTTCATGGTACATGGTAATGCTCTTATTCTCCTAGCAGATAAAAGGTTCTACTGCAATAGTTGAGAATCACCTTTTGATGATCTCTTAAAATGACTCATAAACATATTTTTGTAATGATGACTGCAATGATGAGCAAAAACACCTTTTCTCGCAATGACTGTGTACATGTCAGGAAAACTTGATTCTGCATTGCAAACTGTGAAATTCAAGATTAAAAAATGTAAATGAAATTGAAAGAAATTATATGAGAACTTTTAAAAACTTTACAATCTACTTTTGGTATGTCTCCAATACATAACTCATCTTTTTACTCTCCACCATTCTGCCAACTGGGGAAATGAACCCAAAATGGAATTGCTGTTTCAAAATTTTATTCAGGATTAAGTTTGGTTTTGGTTTACAGCCAAAATAATATCTATTATTTAAGCTGTTAAACAGATTATCACATAAATAATGGTTACTGGTCTTACCAGGAATTTCCCATTCTCTTCGAACTTTTTGTGTTAATACTTGATCCCTTTTTTCAGTGTCATATTTCTACTCTTAACTATGTTTGCTAGTAATATACCTTATTCCGGCACAACAGGTGAAAACATACCTTGCTTTATTGCTACCAAAACTGAGAAGATACAAAATAAGTACTATTTTATCCTTTTTGCCATGTTACCTCCACTCTTTGTTAAATAAAAGCAAATTGCCAAGTGATAAAGACTATGGGAGGCCAATTTGATTAGAGCTGTGCCATCAACCTGTCAATCACCCTGCTGTGATGGGCTTTACAACAGACAACAGCATAAAAGCCAGGTCAAATAAGTATCAGTAATGAAAAATGAAGCTAAATCATTGAATTTAAAATAGGATATATTGCTGGTGAATCTTTTAAACCATAAATAAAAAACAAAACAAAACAAAAACAACTGTACAATCCAATGATCCTAATCCTTTCTGGACCAAAATTTCAGTTTCATGTTGGTATGTGTATGCAGAAAATGGGCACAAAGGTTTTAGGCACACAAAAATTATCTCTACTATTTGCACTAGTGTACTGCCACATTTCCAATGGCACAGAAAAAATTGAAAAAATTGGTAATGAAGATAAACTAATTTTTAGAAAATGGAACAGATGGCTCAACAGGAAAATGTGATTTAATAAATTTTGGAGTGAAATGTTATCATGATGGATAGAATCTCAAAACATTTCTTTGTTTGGAATAGTGAAGGTTGCATAATGTTATAAAAACTGGATATGATGGGGCAAAAAGTAAAAATGTAACACTGTAAAGCAATGTCAATAATATAATTCATTACAGTGACCTTAGAAAATATAGAACTAACACAAGTATGGGTATGGATACCCACTTTTCTATCCTACTTGCCCTTTTCTTAGACACATAAATGGCTAAAAGACATTCCAAAACAATAAGCAATCTTCTCAAAGCCATATAAAAATTTACCTAAGGGTTAAAAAAAGCAAACAGAGCTATGGTTAAACCATTCAGGTACAAAGTATTACACCATAATAAGTGTATGATGCTGCATGTTACTTACTTGAAATATGAGGCAAGGAGAAAGATGAAGTTTGAAGCTTATAGGATAATAAAAAAAATGACTGTGAAATGACTCAACAATATTTTTTTATCAGCAGCTTTTGTGTATTGTTTAATATGAAACCTCATTTAAAGTTACTGTAGTGTGAATAAAACAATTTTTAGAAAACAAATATGAAGGGCTAATACTCATTTCTACTCACTTCTTAAACAAACCTCTACTAAAAGTGAAGTGTTTATAGCAGTTGGTTACTGAAAGTGGCTATTAAAACTGTAACTACAAATGGTCATAAATGTGACTCACAAGGTATACAAATATGGGGTAGCTCAAATATACTTTTTGATGCAAAATACTCAAATATATAGTGCAAGTGATGTGGTGTTGCACTGAGGCTACAAATAAGAATACACGAGATTAAATAATAAATGAGTCCTTTCAATCTAGAATATATATATATATATATATATATAAATTATAGTTCAATATTTCTGACAAAAGTACATAACTCTGAGTTTCTTGCTCACACATTCATCAGATGTACACATGAAAAACTGCTAAAAATCTATGCACTTATATAAGGTTGAGAAAGTAATTAAAAAGTCATTAAAATTCTCAATGATCTGGTGAGATGAATTTGTAGTTCTTTAAAAGGTGTTTATTGATGTGTCGACATGTAGAGATTAGTTTGGATCTTTTGTTTAACAGTTTCAATTTAGATGTAATTATGTGGAACTTCTCTGTTAGACAGAGGTTGCATGTTTTGCTGCCATTAACATATGGGTGGGCATGATCGATCACTTTCCACTGCAAAAATTGGTGTTATGTTCTTGTTTTGTAAATTCCAGACATATTTTGAAAGTTCTGTTGAATTAGCTTTATGTTTGTACTTAAAGGAGTTTTTGTGTAAATACCATCTTTCTTTGAATGCTTTTTTGGTAAATCCAATGTAGTTCACACCTTTGTCATTTTCTGATGATTTGATGGTACATTGGTAGATGACGTGCTTATCACTACAGTTTCCATTTAATGGGCAAGAATCCTTGTTGTGACAATTACACAAATCAATTTTCTTGTTTGTTTCTTCTGCTAGTATTTTCTTGTTGTGTGGCATTATGATGCTGGATACATTTGGTAGACAACTGTAACTAACCTTCAAATTGTTTCTATTAAACAGTTTGTGCAATCTGTGCATTTTTGGGAAGTATTTATCGATATGTTTCAGAAATCTTTTGGCAACATTTGTTTTCACGTTTAGGCTAAAAGGTGGGTTGAACCAAATTATTCTCCTTGATCTGGACCTGGTTTTTGATACTCGTTTTATGTTGTATTCAATGCTGTCCTTATAACCACTATTACATAATGCATTCATAATGTTTATATTTGAAGAAATGCTGTTGATTTGTTCTGATATCATGCTTGGAATATATTTGATTATATCTGTTGGGTGGTTAGAATTAATGTTGGCATATATGGGTTCACTGTTAGGCTTTGAGTAGGGTTGGAATGTACCAGTTGTGAGATCATGGTTGACGTCTAGGAAATCAATGACCTTAAGGTTGGTTTGAATTGTTAATCTCAATTCAAATATTTATCAGAAATATTGAAATATAATGTAAATTTATATTGGCTCTATTTTAGTAAATATTGAGCACTCTGCAATTATATTTGTTCATCTGTTGATAGGATATATATATATATATATATATATATATATATATATATATATTCCCATAGGGATAAAGCATTTCACCTTATATATAACACAGTTCACAGTATTTTTTTGTACATTTGAGAATCACATTAGCATAAAACTGGCAGTTATGTACTCGTAAACGTATTTTAATTCCATATATATATATATATATAGTTTTATAGAAAAATTGTGAAGTTCATTCTTCTTCCCTTCTTAATTTCTCTATCAAGTTTCAACACATTATAAATGGTTTCTCATCTTCAGCAACTTTGTGAGTTTTACTAGATAACTGTTACTAAAAATGCCTGTCCCATGTAAGATCACAATGAGTTTTGAGATCTTGTAAATTATTCTAGTCTTTTGCAGTAAAGGGTTATATTTCAGCACAATTCTTTTAAAATTGTTGGTGGTTCTAGATCTTCCTCCAAAAGCTTATGCATCACTTTTATCAAAGCCAAACTCAAAAGAGAGCCATTGCAGGTTATTCCTTTTTGAGTCTTGGAATATGACCAAAGACTCCAAAAAGGATATGACTTGTACTGCTCATACAGATTCCTTATAATGGTGGTATGTGGAAAACTTTTACTGATGAGACACTTCAACTGGTTTTTATGGTATGTATCTAACATTCATTCATCTTTCTTTGTCAAACTCCAAGTAAAGCAATTACAAGATGGTACCAGAAGGACTAGGGTGTTGTAAAGGTTCAACTTCCTTCCCTTGCTGACATAGTCTCTCTGAATCCACACATCCTTTGAGTTATTATTATTAGCAGTAGCTAACTGCTTTCTGCTTGTAATGTCTTTGGTGTCACCAAGAAGAGATTCAACCTGCATTACATTTCTCCATGTTTCCATATTCTATTGCCCTCTCTTAAATTCAGTGTGTTGTCTTGTCCTCACTCACTTTTAGGTTTCTTGTTAAAAATATCTTGTTAACAGGTTCCTTTTTCTCTTCTCATGACTGGGATAAAAAATATTTAACAACTGTGTCTAATTCAGATGATCTATTGATAATAATGATGAAAACCACCCTTTCCTCTTTTTGTATGTTGACAGTTATCCAACCATGTGTCTAAATGACATTACTTGTGCTTCTTTTTTATCTATATGCACTTTGTGATAAAGCTATGAAGGATACATATTTGGGGGTGATCTGATTCAACAAAACCCTTGATAAAATCTTTCTCCACGATCTAAAAAAAATCATGGGGCAAAGATTTTTCACTGGACCTTAAATTTTATTAGGAATGCATAACAATACAAATATTCCACTGAAACATGGTCTGGACCACCAGCTCTGTTGTTATTTGTTTTGCCAGTTTCTTCTTCTCTCCCATGAAAGTTGACAGTGACTCCACATTGTTATAAGACTATATTCCATTTATGTTTTAAATGTTCAATCTTTTCAGTTTAATTTAATGCTCAATGTAGTCTCAACTTGTTCCTCAGATCTCTCTGTTATGTTTGAAATGAATGTTCTATCATATTTTGACCTATTTTCTTCTTAGTGGCTAAAAATTACCTTGCCTGTTTTCAAGATCTTTTAAACAGTTCTGTTCAATTTTACTTTACCTTTGGTTCTTCATGCTTTTGAACCCATTCTCTAAAATTGTTTTGTATTTTTTATGCCTTTGTTCAGCTTCTCAGTGGAAGTATCTGCTGTTGCTTTCTTTATTATGTGCAGGCGATACCAGACAATCTTTAAGTTTGAGATAATCAATTTGTGGTCACACCTTGTTTAGGTACTGGCATTCAATCTGGTGCTCTGCAAAGTTTTTTTTTCTTTAGTTGTTCTTAACAGGTGATGTAATCAAGCTGGTTGGATATTTTCAGTTTCAATGGTTGTTTTCCTTGTATCAGCCTGTCTAGCTAGTAGTGTATTGCCAGGTGCTTGTAGGAACTGTTGGAAATAAATAAACTATGAATGCTACAAAATTTCATTAGGCCTTGTTCACCTACATATATTTTGCCTCTTAAAAATATCCCATGGATGACTAATAGCTTTTGTAATCTATTTTCACATTGAAGTCCCCAAGTAAAAGTAATAGAGACACAGAACTTTTTTCATCACTTTTGACTTTGTGTGAGTGTGATCATCATATGATTGATCAAGCTTTTTAAATAATATTTTTCCACCCTTTCCATGAGTGAGATGTATAGACAATGGTTGTTATATAATAGTTATACACTTTGGTTCAATTTTTCCTTTTTTCCCTTTGTTTTATGTAGCACACTAGTTGCAAAAAGATGACATTATGGTTTTTGTTGACTACAAACCTGTTGCCTTAGTGTATATTATTCAAATCAAAGGTGAGCAGCTGATGTCCTAGTTTTCGTATGCCAATATCCAGAGCTCATTTTATCTATCACCTCTTGTAGGCACTAAACATCAATGTTGTACTCTACAACATCTTGTGCTAGCTGTTTTCATTTTCATGCCATTGTGATCCCTATAAAGTTAAACAATACAATCCTAAAGTCTTTGTAGTTAACTGCTCTGCCATCACATCATCAGCTTTATGGAAGATTCTATGATATAAATGTTGGCGTTTGATACAGCTAAACCATCTTACCACAAAATAAAGTATGTATAAGAAGCTGCCTTTAAAATTACATTTTGCAGTTTGAATGCTCACATCAGTGTGACTAATAATAGGTCAGTAAAGTCATAATCAGACTTATTCAACTAAATCCTATTAGAGAATGGTAGTAATTTTACTCCATATCTTTCATACATAATAATTCAAACATATATAATATTAATATTCACAAGATAATGAATTACCAATTACAAACAAGTGCCAGGTAAATTAAAAGTTAGGATATACATAAACATGATCTGATTTGTGTTGAAGGAAGCAGAAATATGATGGTAGTGACACTTTATTGCCCTGTGCAAGCAAGAAAATGGTCAGTCCCTGGACCAATAGATGTAGAAATTCAAATAAATTGCAAAGGGCTGCAATTTTGAAGATGTCACTGCCCAAATAAATAGAGATGTTACCATGATGAGATTATTTCATTGTAGGCATTCTAGGTGGAAATATGTGAAAGAGGCTGTAAGAGTAAGATGCACTAGATTTGATGAAAGATATGATACAGCCAGATCACTTGAATTTGCCCCCAAAGAGTCACAATTCATACTGTACCAACTTTCACTTCTATGAGAGGAAGCATAGATATCATCTGAAGTTGAAATACGATTTAATGGAAAAAGGTCCCCACTCACTGTATGTGAAGTAGCAGCAGCCAAGTTTGATACACCATCTTACTTACTTACAACTTGCTATCCATTTATAGTCAATGGTCAAATCTGAAAAGTGAAACACACAGATGTGTGTTTCACTTTTCAAAAATAATTTGCCAGAGAATTGTCCATTTGCAACAAAATCTCATAGTCATTTTCCTGACGATGAAAATTTATTCAACATGAAATACCAAAACAGTTAGAAGGTGTCATTTAGCTTTCAACTTCTCCAAGGAGACCATAGCTACTCATCACAACAAATAAGAACAAGAAAATACTTTCAGACTATAAACAGATCCACTTGTCTAGATGCTTGCCCTCTACCAAAACTTGATAAAATAGTTGAACCCATCTTTAGGTTTAAAGTGTATAGCATACTGGACATGAAACATGCATATTATAAAATCCCACTGGAGGAAAGTGACAAACCCTGCACTGCATTTCAAGCATATAATAACTAACATCAATTTTGCAGGATACCTTTTGTGGTAACCAATGGTATGTCTTGCTTCCAAAGAACAAATAGTGCAATTATTGGGGAAAAACATCTTGATAGTGTCTTTGCTTATGTAGACAATGTGGCTTTTTGAAGAAAAAGTAAAGAAGAGTATGATAAAAATCTAGATATTTCTTTATGTCATATTAAAAGTATGGGATCACTTTCAATGATTCTAAGAGTATCATTGGTGTTCAAGAAACTGACCTGCTGAGGTACAGGATCTCTAAAGGGCAGATCTGTGCTGACCAAGACTGCTTGACTGGCCTATATCAAATACCAGCTCAAACAAGCATCAAAAGCCAGAAGAGAAGAAACAGTATGTCAGCATCTTATGCTCCCTGGATTTTACAATTTTCTGACAAGAATATCCCTTGAACCAAAACACTGCATTTTTTTGCCTCCAAGTGTTCTATACTGATTAAAGTTACTTCAAACTAAATTGGAAAATGCTGCTCTTGCAGTGTGAATCAATCACTTCTGCTTACTATTGAAACCTATGCCTTGGATGTGGCTATCTCAGCATCATTATACCAAGAGGGATGACCTGTTGAATTCTTCTGCAGAAAACTGTCAGTAAAAAGAATCACTTATCAGTTGAAAAGAAGGCTTATGCAATTGTGGAAGCTGTCAGAAAGTGGTGTCATTACTCACTTAACTCTACTGTTAAGCTGGTCACTGATAAGAGATTAGCAGCCTTTATTTATGACCTCAAACAAAAGGAACACAATCATTTCAAAAGACGAGTTTTGATTTCAAAGGGCCTAATCTCCATCAACTTGTAATTGATGTATTCAGACTATCATAGATGAATATTCAAGGTTTTCTATTTCATTCCTACATCTTGATAAGAGTTCAATAACTGAAATCAAATGCCTTACTCAGCATTTTGCACTATTTGGAATGCCTTCTTATGTACATCCTGGCAGAGGAACTTCATTTATACCAGAAGAACTGAAAACCTTCTTAAACAACAAGGGAATAGCTGCAAGTCAAACTGCTCCAGTCTTCAGTCCAATGGTTGGGGGTGGGAATACCTAACGGTACTATCTGGAGAGCTATCTTTTTACCACTAAAGTCTAAAGGATCAACAAGATGATCAGCGAGACCATGTGCATGTGCTACTACTACTACTACCACCACCACCAACAACAACAACAACTACTACTACTAAAGTTGAACTATGGTGACCTTTGAAATATGTCTTTGTAGACACTGTGAAACAGTGCTATTTACATTTGTCCTGGGGTTGTTCTTGAAAACAAAAAGTATGGCCATAGAATTTTCATTTATTTTTTAGCATGGTTAATAAGGGTGTACTTTCATTTGCTTGCTGATAAAGGTCAACAATTCAAATTATTGCAGAAAATTTGACATGAAATCTACTCATGGTTTGGTCATTTTGAAATTTAAGTCCACGTGTTAGGCTGCTGTAAATGAGAATTGGTTTCAGGAGAACTTTATACCAATTTTTCTCTTATTGTGTTTTTCATTGAGATAATGTACTGCAGTTGGTTTCAAGGTAGAATATTTTCATGAACATTTAGCAGAGAAAAAAACCATTTAGTGCTGCACTAATAATCCTGTATTTGTTGCAGTTTAAAGGCTATATGTTCTGTTTGGCAGTTTTCAATTTTAAGACTGAGTGTACTGAAGGGGCCTTTAACAGTTTTTACTGTCTATTTTTCAAATCCAGCAGAAGCAATTCTAAATTCCTTGTGTAAAGATCTGCTCAAGTCTGTTGCATAGAAATTTTCACCTTGACTTGGTGACTACTTATTTTACATCTAATTGCTCACAAGGCCTTTTCCAGTTCTATTGTAAACAATCCTTAAGGACTCAATAACCCCATGGAGAACCAATGTTGATAAATTTAATGGTTTAAAGACACCTTCTGGTGACTGGAAATCTCAATCTCAAACTGGGGCAGAGCACAGATGTTCACAATTACAAAGCAAAACTTATAGATGGCCTTTGATTTTACTTTTCGCATGAGGCAAAAAATCCAGGTAATGGGTCACAGAAGCTGTGACCTTCATTGTCTTCCCAAGGAATTCAAACATGGCTCCTAAGGAAACATGACAATTTTGAGACTTGGTAGGCCTGTCAATTAAGTTTTTGTGAAAGCCAAATTTAAAGCAACTACATGACATTTTTCAAGTTTAGAGTATGGGGAAACTGAAGGTTTCAGACAAAATATTTTGCATGTTGCCAGGTCAAGTGTGTGTCATGCTTGAAAGCTACTTGTAATACCAGTAAATTTCAATTTGATGAAACCTTACATTTTGATAGTTTTTGACACAAGAATTTTAAAAATTATTCTTAGAATTGCTAGCCTGAAATACACTAACACTAGTTAAAAGATAAAGCACACTTGAGAAGCAAATACCTGGTATTTTCAAGACCAAAAAATATCTACAGTCAAATTTGTCCTCCTGACCACCTCCAAACATTAACTACCTACACTGTCATCAAAGTAATGTCAATGACCATGATAAATTACTATCTTCCAGACTTCTGAAGTATGGCTACCTTTAATCAGCAACCATTCCAAAAAATCGTTGACCCACCATGCATTTTACTTTCTGTCATCTCCATGCCTATGGTCAAAATTTTATAAATCATTGTTGCCAGGTTGGACAAGAAGTGAGAAAACAAACCCAGTTGGTGTATGCCCTTGAAGGGAAGCCATGTGTATAAGCATGCATAACCACAGAAGAACATATGTGCCTCATATGTGTGCAAAACTGATAAGCAATTGCCTCCTAGCCTGCAAGTTAGCATTCGACTATGACCATCCAGTTTGCTTTGAATTCAGGAATTGCTTTCTCTGGTGTATCCTATATAAGGGCATTACATGTATTGTGAGGTGTGATAACTTACATCACACGTCTTGTTCAAACAAAGGTGAGTCACACTAGCTTTAATCCATTATCAATAGTATACCAAATATCCCCACTGTGGAAACAGGAAATCAAAAAATCAGAAACAACTAGGCCTAGCAGTGTGAAATTGAACTTTACTGTCCCTTGAAATCTGCATGAAATGAAGCTCAAATTTCATCCAATCATTTAAAGTCATTCATTTAGAAGAAAGCTTCCTTTTTACCTTTTTGATCTTTACTTCAGGGTTAAAGTGTTAAACCAACAAATGGCCTCCACTCAAACTCAATGGCCAAAAATTCACTGCCTCAGCCTTTAAGAAAGGATTTATGTGATAAGTTGTGCAGCAAACAAATTGCTGAGAACTTTGCTGCAGGAAAATGCCAAATTTTGACAACATTCACAAGAAAGGTAGAATTTATGCAAGAATTTGAGTCAGCATCCCCATTCAGCAAGGAACAAAGAGCTTGAGTTACTGGCAACGGTGGCATAAACAAGCCCACAACAGAAAGGTTCCAGAATTACAGGAATGGTTACAGGCAATGGGCAATGATCAAAGACATTGCCAAAAGATTTCCTTCCAGACTTGAGGTCACAACTTTTACAGCTTCAAATGGGTGGTTACATTCATTTCAAAGTAGACACTGTCTTAGATATGGCAAGTTGTATGGAGACCAGGTAAGCCTTTCAACTGCAGATGTCTTCAGGTTATGAAGCAATATTTTCCCATACTTAAAGTATGGGAAAGGAAAAGTGCAAGGGATCCAAACATCTATGCTAAAAGTAACAAGCAAACAAGCATAGATTACAAGCTTTTCCTAATCTAAAACAAAGTATTAGACTTTGGCACATCTTAATCCCTGTGTCTGACAAGTGGGTTGGAACACCTACATAAAACAAAAAATATTCAACTCCTTCCCCAGCCTCATACCTTTTTATTTGGTTAACAGACTGTCTGAAGCCAGCAAAGCATGTCTAATGCTCATATGAATTCTGATGGGAAGCATTCACTACATTATCTTCCCACATCTCATGTCCTAAAAGGTAACCATTTCTGAATGGCAAAAACATATTTGCTTGACTGAGAGTTGTTGTGAGTCTCAAGTTTGACTGTATTGTGACATAAAGCATTACAAAGAATTATGATTTTCAAAAACTTCAGACTTAAAGCCTCAATAACATACTAAATATCAATTTTCATCTTTTATCTACATAGGAAAAGTCTACTTTTCAGTATGGTAAAGAAATTTGAAAATAATCAGTTCTCCACAAAGTAATCACATTCTCACTTTTCCAAGTACTCTAAGCTCTAATGCAAACAGAAGCCACATGAAATATTTAGTTTTCAATGTATTTACAAATGAGTCTAATTTAGGAGCAGGTATAATTCACATGGCATATTTGTATTTATGTCTGATGTTTTCAAAAGTTTATAGGAAAAAACATCAGCTGGTTGATATGATAAAGCAAATAAAGAGTTGTAAATATCACAAATACAAATTCAGTGATGGACTTAAAAAAACAATTCACAAAATGTTGCAATATTTATGGTTAATATACAAAGGAAGTGGAAGGTGGTTATCTTGTGGCATTTGAGATAGCTACCCAGTTGAAATCTGAGGGAATGCATTAAATTCCTGTTTTAGCAGTTGTACTGCTTATGAAGAGAGATGGTAAAAGCTTGAAAATGTGATTCAAAATACACAAATGAATTGGACAACCAGATATATGATCATGAAGACAACAAGCAAATACATGATGAAACTGAAAAAAATGCTCCAAAGAAGCAGTTCAAGCAGAATCTTCACTCACTTGGTATCTGTCCTCTAAAAACACACTATCTTGCCAAATGCACTAGGGCAAATATTGCTCAAACTAAATTAGACCAAAGTTGTGAAAGTGGGGCTCAGATGGTGCCCTTCTGTCAGACTTTGTTTTGTCAGTGAGGAAATTCTTAGCTGGATGCCTATCCTGATACCAACCAATGGCTATTTTTACTTGCTTTTTTTAAAAACACCTAAAAGTATTGTTACAAACGTTTATGTTGTTCCCCAAAGTTATTTGTCTGCTGGTAAAGTATCATCAATCAAATGGAATATTTTGCAAAAAGCAAATGATATGGAATTTTTTGTGTTAAGAAGAAAAAACTCAACATGGAAATGGTGAAAAAGACTAAGAAAAAGTCAAGTTCCTCATGAAATAAAGTTTCAATTTTTCTGATGTGTCTGACTATATGGTACAAGATTAGAAAATGTAAAAATTATGGGCATTCCTGAGCTTCATGATCTGAAGAAAGACCAGAGGTTAGCAGAACAGATTAAAAAGAACAACATCCTACTGCAAAAATTAGACAGTCAAAATTTTGCAGACAAGACCATAAATTTGTGTATGTATAATATACCAAAACACAATATTGTTTGTGGATACAGTTTTCTCTATCATCAATAGACGTATTAAGAGATGCCATCTTCAACAACGTTGAAAATGATCCCATTGATGGTTAAAACAGGCCAGAAAGACACAGGTTTGCCATTGATAAAAAATGTGATACAAATAATTACTTGCTGTGTAGAAAGAATGGAGTGCATTGTATACTGTTGTTATAAATGGTCTGGTTTCAACAAATTCCTGTCATTTGTGGAAGAAATGTTAGCCAAATTTGAAATTGAAGATATCACATACTACCAGTGGGGGCTTTACAGACCATAATACAGTGTGTACAATAGTTCTTTTGACGAATTTGTTGAACTACCTGGTTACCAGGTTGACAAGATAAGAAGCCATTCTTACAATGCTAAGTCAGGTGAGGTATTCAAAGGCATGAAAATGTAAAATTCTAGAAATGTGATGCATAATTTCACCAATGTTAGCTGAAAACTATAAATAGTTTAATAACAGAATAATAGTTTAAAAAATGAAGTCAGTGTATTCCACTGGAATATGGTATAACATACTCTACATCCAGTGTCACTATATCACTATAAACTAGCAAAATGAGTTGCAATGCACCTCTCTTTTTTTCTCTCTGATGAGTTACACCATGGCATTAACTTTTGCTTATGAGCTGCAAAGAAAGATCTGTGGGTATATGAAAGGTCAAGTTCCAACTGCTGAACATGTGAAATAGTGATGGCTGTAGTGGCAGTATAAACACTTAAAAAACTCTATCTCTCTCACCACAAAAGCAACTTTGTGATAGATGCCAATTACTTTTTCTTTGGAAGTTATAGTAAGTTTCTTTGTGATGGAATTAAAGCAGTTTTGTTCAGCCATTACTAGCATTACCTTCTTTTCCATCAACCAGGATGGTATAATTTCCATTTAAGGAGATTTATCTAAAAGGTATACAATAATAACAATGCTGAATGTACAAGAAGTAGCCATTTTTTAAACTTGCATCTACATCAACTATTTGTGCAAAACACTCAGGTCAGAAGTTATGTTTTCAGTATTCCACTCATTTAATTTTTCATTGAATGAAATGACTGGATGGTTGATAACTTAAATTATGAAAACAAATTATTGTCACTTGTGTTAACTTGCATTTCTGGTGGTTAGCTCTTCTTTGTGAGGTTTACTGTAATAAAAAGGTGTTTATTGTGAACTTATGCACCCCCATGAGTACACAGGAAACTCTTATTGAGGTTCCAGGGTAATTTGCAGCATTTGCCCCATTCTGCAAAATACTGGTAAAAGCTAAAACAATAAGCAAACTATCATGATGAGAGTGATGTTACACCATCTCTTAAAGTGATATTCAGATAACTGGACATGCATTCATTCAATGTATCTTGACACACAAATATGCTTAAAATGTAACTTCTGCCTTTTTACTCATTTTGAGGGATCACTAAAGGAAAGGACCATAGCTGCTACCACAACCGACAGTTTGTCAAGTGCATGATACCAAAATGCTATTAAATCAATTTGGCAACCATCATATGTTGACACAGGACTTCAGTTAAGTGTCTCTACATAATCCATTTAAAGACTTGTTTAAACAGCAAACATTATTTTTATAGATAACTTCAAATGCTGAGATGGGCCTTCTTTGGAAGATTTTGTTGGATGTCAAATTTGTTAACATACTTCCTTCAAAATATAATATTTTATTGAACTTTTACTATGAAATTCTTTTTAATGCTCTGCACCACACTAGATATTATTGTTCTTGAAAATATCACGTATTTCCTTCTCAAAATAGCTGTATACACCTTGTGTACATTCCAGTAAAGTTTGAAACCCATGGCCCAAAAACTATCAGAATTCAACACTCCAACAAACTGAGATTACAGCCTCTCTGAGCACTTTTAATAGCTTTCATATATATATATATACATATATATATATATAATATAGTCAGTAAAATATTTTTTCAATGGGTTTTTACTTTAGTGTAAAAAAATATACGCATTTTCATCCACGATACGTGTGACGACTCTGGTCATCCAAGCGATCATCTCTTCAGCAAAGGACGCCAGGAAAAATTGTGAAGTCAGCAATCTGAGCAAGGTTGATATGACGATCATACACATTCCAGTGGCTTATGAAAACAGTAAAAAAGTAGGCGGGATAATTATTATTTCCATCAACATAGACAGTTCTTGGGGGATTAAAATTTTCAAAACTTTTTGCTTCCATGAGACGCAAGGACTTTTGGATCAAAAGCACCCTCAATGTTTGGCTTCCCCTTTCTAGTTCCTAATGTAAACACGGTCACACTACAGGGGCTCATTTTAATTTAATAGCTTATCATATCTCAAGTAAGTAACACAAAAACATATTTTCACTAATTAATGTTTTTCGGCAGAATGTGTAGGTTTTAGCCTTCCACGAAATTGTATTAACCACAACACAAGTGACTAATGAAGCGATTATTTATTTGCCTTGCGGCTTCGGAATCAACTGACGAAAGCATAACTGATTTCAATCCCATCATAAACAGCAATAAAAAAAGAGTCAAAACAGTAATCGCGTGAACTAACAGTAAAAAAAATACTGGCAAACACTAAAAAAAACCCTGTAGAAAAGAGAAACTTTCCGACACTGCTTAAATGGTACTGGTACTGAGGTAATTAGGCTATCCTAATTGTCCATCGACATTGTCATAAACTTAAGCTGTTAGACCTATCAATTTGGCCATTTGGATTTAGAAAGTTAACAGTTTCAGACATAAATCCAAGTCATGGCTGAAGGTGAAACCCATTTAAAAAAATTAAAAGGCTTACATGTACAAAAACACACAAAAAATTAGCAACGATAAAAAATTACTGAACCCTTTCACCTTCAAACATTACGTCGATTGGCAGACAATAAAATAAATTCACAGCGCAGCATAGTCATGAATAACTACCCTAAACGACCTTTAAGGAATATAAGTATTTAAGTACTACAAATAAACTCCAACATTCAATAGTGAAATACGATCCCACGGGAATGATAAAATTATGACAATTTATTATATTGAAATTTAACTCACAACGTCACCTGACCAACGCCACGAATAACTATCGGCTCTGGAGTGATACTGATCCCATTATCATCGTATGAGATTCTATCATTTTCTTCCCTTGGTGTGGCATCCTCAATGATATCAAAATTTGCCATTGAAGGTCAAATAATCCTCTGAAAGTAGTCCATTCCCAATCCACAGTGAGTGTGTGTGTGTATCAACTTGCCGAACCAAAACAGACTGAAGATCCCAGCATGCTTTGTAGGGAGCCAACAACAAAATTGACAAGCTTTCCTGTCAAATTGATCAATTGGAAAAGCGCAATCGGAATTTGTTTGTGGTTCCTTCCATGCAAGTCATTTAGGAAGAGCTCATGAATTCGATGACGAAAATCAGTGTAACATTTAAATATTTAAAGAAAGGCACATCCAGAACATTGTAAAAGCCTAGCAACCCCCTGTTATCTTATGGGTTCACACGTCATCAAATTACCTTAAAAAATAATACGTTAACTGAATCAGCTTTCAATGTATGGACATTTAAATCTAAAAAAAGCTAAGAGTGTCAAACCTTAATGAAACAAATAAACCAAACCGGAAGATGAACAAGTTCCACCAAATAGCGGATACAAAAACCAAATTTCAACTGATTGGGAAGACCCAGCACAATCCTATGGTGTAATTCATGGGGGTTGGAGGGCTCTATCCCCTAGTTTTGAAAAAGTGACAAAAAACGTTGACACACAAAAAGATAGAATTTCTTTTTTCTTGGTTCACAAAGTGCCTTCACATTATTATGTTTGAGAAACAATAAACATTTAGGGCCGCTAGAGGAGAGGCTAATATTTCAAAGCAATTGTGATAGGAGTTTGGGTATTCCTCGCCATAAAAATGTTACTTTTTAATTTAATTTAATAAGTACTCAATACTTCTCAAAAGTAAAGAAATCCGTTTTTGTAAAAATGATGTCATTGTGGTAACTTCCATTTTAATTTTGTATTACGCTGGAATATCTTTTGAATTATTTTGGGGGGGGATGGGGTGGCGTGTGTGTGTGTGTGTGGGGGGGGTATTGCTTCAAGTCACACTCAGCTTGACAAAACGCAAATTTTACCTAATGGACTCTGAACTTACAAAAAATCAGCACACACACCCTACCACCAATTAAGAAAAAATCGAGAGAGAAATGCATGTATGTAATGTGGGAAATCTCCCTGTTCTGTCAACGAAAACCCTTGTTAGAAAACCCTAAAAACTCACAGTATTAGATTGCGATTGTATGACAACTTCAAGCTCAACTAAACTCTACTGAAAATCGCTCTTTATTTAAAAAGCCTATTTAAAAAGCCCCCAAGTCACACCAGCTACATAAAAAAATTACAAAGATTATGTGACTTTCAAATTTGGATTACAAATTACTAAGGAATCAATTGAATCGTCTAATATATTTCTATAGCCTAGACCAGGAATCAAATAAACTTCGTGTGATTATAAGGGATTATGAAAACTTCAGTAAAGGTATTATTGTCCATGATTGTTCAGAGATCTCATTCTAATTGTTTTCCTTTTATAGGTTTATTACTTTGAAAAGAAATCAAAATGTGAATCATGCCAATTTTTTGTTCCCGAAAGTCAACAGGAAAGGGAAGCAGAATCAAATTAAAAGCTAATTCGTTTCTTATTTATACATCCTTTCTGAGAAACCGAAAGAGAGATAGAAAGAGAGAAAGAGAAAGAGAGAGAGAAAGAGAAAGAGAGAGGGAGAGAGAGAGAGAAAAGAAAGATAGAAAGAGAGAGAGAGAGAGAGAGAGAGAGAGAGAGAAGAGAGAGAAAGAGAGAGAGAGAGAGAGAGAGAGAAAGAGAGAGAAAGAGAGAGAAAGAGAGAAAAAGAGAGAAA
>RDPX01000321.1:91661-148518 GCA_003991215.1 Morbakka virulenta
AGAAATGGAGAAGAAAGAGAGAAAGAGAGAGAGAGAGAGAGAGAGAGAGAGAAGAGAAAGAGAGAGAGAGAGAGAGAGAGAGAGAGAGAGAGAGAGAGAGAGAGAGAAAGGAAGAGAGAAAAAAATTTTCATAATTCACAATTAGAAACACATACTTGACTGCTCTATTATAAAACATTTAATAGCATATTCGAACATTGTAAAATATTCTGCCTTCCCAGAAAAAAATTTGCAATTTTGTCTTCCAAAAACCAAATGGCATAATTGAATACAAAAGCTAAAATTATTCTAAATTGTGGTCATCAAAATAAGCTTTGCTAGCTAATCACAAGATTAAAGACTAAACTTATCTTACAGATTCTCTAATATTGTCAATATTTTGTTCAAGTTGTCCCAGTAGGAATTTTTTTATCCAAACATTGCTTTGTTGGCGATTCTGTTAGTATGGAAGATGGATTGCAAAAACACCAGTAGTATTATACTTTTCATGTCAGGTTTTGTTCATACATATATATTGCCCTAAAAAGATGATACGAAAATTCAGTAAGATGCATATTATTCATGGTGATGCATATTCTTTGTTCAACAAAGACATCAATAACCTACAATACGACATGACCAAACATCTATAATATCTCTCCATGCTCTAAATTTTTTCTCTTTTTTCAAAATCTCTTTATATTCCCCTCCCTCCCCTCCATTTTTCTCTCTTTTCGCGTTATTGATGTTATCTATGCTTATGTCCCTATCATACTTCATGTCTTGTTCTCCGCAGTCATCATGGAGGTAGGATAGGATCAATGCTGCTGGGCGGCCATGTCACATAAATCATTTAGATTTTAAATGCCCGAAATGGTTGACATGGTCATCGACTAACGACCCATGATTTCTGCAATTATTACCAGACCATTACTCATTCTTTTATTTTAATCAATCATAATTGTATTACTCCTCTTTGCCATTCTTCTTGCCATTTATATATATATATATATATATATATATATATATATATATATATATCTTTCCATAACTATCATTCTTATTTTCTTTTGTTATTTATCTGCACACCTGGTGTGTGTGTGTGTGTGTGTGTGTGTTGCGCGTTGTGTTGTCTTTTGTATTGACCTGTTGCTTGTTTATGTATGTGCCGTTTCCTCATGGTTATTAATTTAGTCTATACCATCTTTGGCTCTGAGTATTTCACTCTAATACTATAAATATATATATATATAAACTCTTCACAAGTCCTTGCATTCTGTGAGACTCATCCTGATGGTTCTGTAAGCAACATTGATCTTAAAGTTGATGGCAATTGACCTTAGTGAGTGTCTTTGACTACCGTCTATACTGACTTGTCACCTGTGTGTGCGTGTATTTTGCAATGGGCTAACTCAACAAAAGTTGTTTTGTCTCTTAACAAATACTTTGGGCTGTCTGATGAATTTTATGTCTGGACGACGACACTCTGCCTCTTTATCACTTGTGTCACTGAGTTTTCCAAGAATTTTTCATGATGAGTGTAAAAATAATGTATCTTTATGCTTATTTTACTAGCAACTTTTTCAAAGTCTAGCATGCTGTCTACTATTCCAGCATAATGAGCCTTTTTACTGTTGCTTAGAAATTCATTTATCACAACAACTAATGAACTCTATGCTATTGCTATAAAGCAGCTCACTGAATTGACAAAATTCTCAGTCAAAATCAATTTTCTGATTTCAGCCCCATCAAATACTCCAACATTTTTCTCTTCAGTACCTAGATGGGGAAATGTATTCCAGATGTTGCGAAAGCAAGGCTCTGCTGTCCCACGTTCACAAAAAGTATGAATATTTGGCCTAGTTGCTTTGTTTTCGAAAGAGAAAATTGAACATCCTTTGATCCATCCAGATCAACCCTTATGGACTGTGGTACTTATATTTCTAGCACTGCTTGCATGATGTCATATTGGTTTGCTAGTTTTGTAGAGTAGCCAACAGGTACGGAGCCCATTTTACTTTCATCGCAAACCAGGATAGATTTTAAAAGTCTTTTTGAGTTGTCAATAAAAATGTGTTAATTGTTTGCATCATGTCATAAAACAAACTTCCAAAGCAGCTCTTCAGTGTTAGTGGAAAGTACTAACTCACCCATAGCAGTGATGGAATCCTGTACCCTCTGCTTGTGGACCAGTTTAGAGGCACTAACCCCAACCCTAATCTTAACTTTAACCATAATCTTAACCATTACCATCACAATTATCATCACCTTATCCGGAAGCCTATGTTGAACCAGCACTCATTCTGTAACCATAAATATACGTTAATCTTACTACCACGTCCATTGAACATTTGCCATTGATTCTTTTGATAGGTTAACATCTCTTACCATATCTCTCAATAAGTCACAAAGTTTTATCCAGAAAAATAGCTGTGAGCCTGCCTGGTCAGCTAACAATATAGGTAATTTGTTACTTCATGCAGGCCTTTTGATACTTCCTGATTATGAACCTTTTAAAGGTTGGTAAATGTTATAGTTTGACGAAGTTCTTCATAGTTTAGAATAGGAACTGTGCGGACTGGATTTCGGAAATTTTTTTCTATTGACTTATCTTTTTATCTATTTTTATTGACTCAAGACACTCGTATTGCAAAAATAAGTGATCCGGAAGGTTGTGCTATTCCGTCTACATTTCAAAAAACAACTCGCGCTTCTCCCTGTTAGTCCCTGTTAGAACACAGTATTTTCCAAAAGATTCTTGCAAGCAATTTGTGGTGTCCACGCTTTATCTTCGCCTTCCAAGTTTATACTGACGTAGGCCTGTATACTTTTATATACTTGATTAAATTTTCTGAAAAAGTGTATCCACCACAACTGCAGTAAAGCACATCAAAATTTGGCATTTCAATATCAATAATATTTCATTTCAATGACAAATTTCTCTTGGAGCAAATGGTAAAGTTTCAGTGAGATTTTTTTGACTTATTTTAGATCGAATTAAAAGTGAATACTGCACTTTTGTTATGCAGTCAATACTAAACCTCCTTTTAAGGTATATGTAATTATATTACTTTTAATAAAATACAAAATAAATTCAAATAAGGACTTGTAATACGTTTTAGAAGAAAACAATGCATTTTCTCTAGAAACTAGCCAAAAAATGAATACCAGGGGGGTTTGAATATCTTGTGATCTGGATGCGATGGTAAAAATTTGATTTTTTTTTTCAATTTCAGGAAGTCAAAAAACTCATCAATTACTTTAAAACTTGACAACAAAATACCTGTTAATCTGTGTAATTAAAGTACCCGGTATTGGATGTGTAGATAATTCTTACACATGTATTCGTGTATACCATTTTTGTGAACTTATTACCTTGCTGGGGAATTTGGACGAGATGTACTTAAAGTAATCACAAGTCTTCATCTTCTGTTCTCTTTCAGGAAGAAAACCGAATAGGAGAATAAAAACCATATCTTATGTCTCAATTTCTCTTAAAAATTTCCTATCGGTGGCTACTAAATTGGGTTTGCAAAGGAGACATACTATAATTTACTTAGTAACTACAGTATTTATAACGTTTGGCACCATAAGGACCCCCTAAAGAAATAGTTTCCTCATAAAATTTTCCATGAGTTTCTTGGAATTGCGTTAAAATTTATTGCATCGACCAACTACGATTCTCTAATTGATTTATTATTTCTTTTATTATTAAATTAATGTTTATACAGTTATACATCATTGCAATTAATGTTTATACAGTTATACATCATTGCAAAGTCGACAACCTTGGTAATACAACGATTGACAACCTATTTCAAGTTTTATCTGAGGAAGTTTTATTGAAAAGATATTATTTCTTGTAACTCGAAGGTGCGTGTTAACTTGAAAGTAGTTGCTGGACGGGCTACACACGTTTCCAGCAATACATTTACGGACAGTGCTGCAGGCTTGCTCCTTCGTCACTCGTTTTGATGAATTTTTGCCATATATCAGCTTAGATGCACGATAGTCGATTGAGACTAGGTTCGCCTTCTGTGTACCGGTGAGTTGTATCTTCACGGTGCAGCCGTATGTTATAATTGGGACGATCATAGAGCTAAAAATCTTCTCGGCTGCATCAGATGTCACGAGCAGTCCGATTTTTGCGACTAGTCGTAATCGCCCAGTAGCTTTTCGTAATCTCTTTTCGAAATCTTCTTGAAGATTCATCGTAGCATCAAGGGTATTTCCAAGTTATTTTTACGTTGTTGTTCGGTTGATGGAAACGTTTTAAAATACGATCTCCTGTGGTTTTTCCGTTTTCGAGATTCATGATGTGTCATGGTATTACATATATTTGAGAAAAAAAAGAAGATATTTCAAGGTATAAAAGGATTTTTGTTCTTCTTAAGCATAAGGAGTTGCCTCGTAACACAAATATTTAAATTAGGATAACAACCATTTTAGTGTACCGTGATATGTTATCATAATATTGTGCGATTCACATGAATTTCTGCAAAAATAATTCATACTTTACTTCAAGACTCTAAATTTTACATGTGAAGAACTATTTCCTTTCTGCATAACCTGAACTGTTACAAGTACCTTTGTTGTTTGATTAACAAATTGAATATTGCTGGGGGGCTAAGGTAATGTAACCGGGGAATTTTCAAAGAGATTTGTAAACAGAAAAGATTTTGATTGCTTTTTCGCGATAAAATCGGGTATTTGTTTCAATTTATCTTCTCGAATATAGAAACCTATTTAAAGCTGGTAACACGAGTGTTCAAGATCTCAAATATTCTACTCAATTTCTTGCTCCTAACCTGCTTATTTACAAGTGCATGGACAAATGGTAAATGAGCTATACTCGACTCTAATAATTTTAAGATAATGGGGGATAGCTCGTGACTTATCCAGTCATCAAATGGTAATATTAAAATTGAAATGTTTTAATGCCCAAGGATCCCATAAGCGATTGACTCTATCGAAAGGAACTTTCTTAAGAGTGACAGAGTCAAGAGCATCCGCATTTGCTCAGAAGTTTCCATTCTACGAAAAGAATTTTGTACACACAACGGAACCTTAAATAAGTCGAAGACGAGACAAGAGAATAGCATGGTGGAAACAGTAATTAGAGTTTAAGCTAATTCAATGGCCAATTCTATTGTGATGTTTTTGTTTCATTTATAACCTATTTAAATTTTCTTTTATTATATTTATCTTGAAAAAGTAACTGTGGAGTAATGAATTAAAGTATTGCTTGCACCTCTTTATCGTGAAAAAAAAGAAGATCGATTGTTATCTGCTACTCTCTATAAGACGTTTTACCGCCTAGACCTTACAATAAGGTCATTCAGACTTTTCTGGTACGGATTGTAGCTAGCTAGAAGTTAGTCCGAGATAGTCTGCTTCAAATAAGAATAAGAGTAAAGGGTTCGCCTATTGCCCAAGTTTAACTAGAATTTTCTAAATGGCTTGTTCTCATTTAATTCTCTCTTGAATTTTTTTTATCGCACATCATATAGGGAGGGTTATCCTGGCCACAAATCCACCAATTTTCCTCGAAGATGGATTCGTTTAAAAAGTTGCTGTTTTTTGAAGTTATTTTTGTAGAATATAACCTTTCGAGTAAGTGTACATGCGCTTGACTCTGTAAGTCGTAAGCAAATTGTTTTCTCTACCATACACAGCAAGCAAAATGGTAAGAGCGATAAAAATATCAAACACGTTCGATATTTTTATTTTAATGGAGAAAGAAAATAATTGCTTGAGTTTTTCACCGCAAACAGGTGAAATTGACTTAAACCAAATGGCAGGAATGATACGTTTAAACAAAATGCTCTGGTGTGCGCCAAGCATAAGTTCATAGTTCAAAGTTAAACTTTGTGTTTGCCTAATTAGTTAGAGTTTGTTATAGTAAAACAGTGAAAAGAATGTTGTTTTGGGATCGATATGACCAGACCGTCTTAGGCTTAGTTCACTTTTTCTGGAAACTAGACTTATAGAAAATACTATAGGTACTCTCTATGATTCCCATCTTTTAAGTTATCTCATACTGTTCTCCAATCTCTGGTAAAAAAAGCGATATACATGTTTTTTATGGAATAATTTGCACACTGGATATTTCCTTTATCATTGTATCAAATCCTCTTTAACGCTGCTATCTTGGACAATGCCTAAATGCCTAAAATACTAATCTTGAGAATAGATCATTGTCTGCACTTAATAACCCCTGGAGTAGTCAAGAATCATCTAAATATTTCCTTGACTTGACTCTTGAAACAGAGTGAACACAGAGGAAGAAAACGGAAAATTCGACTTTGAACTATATCAAAATGGATGGAATTGACTTTTAACTGCACTCACCATCCTTGATCTTATTAATATCTCCCGTTCTGAAACTCTGAATGTTTAGAAAAGTATTATTAAACTCTAGAAAAGTATTTCGAGGTATACAATTTGAATGATTATGTAAGGTGTAAAGTGTATTTACATGTAAGGTGTAAAGAAACCAAGTGTATGGAACTGTGAAAAAGACGGAAAGGAAGAGCCCTTGTCAAGTGATAAAATTTGACCTGAGAATTGAAAAATATTGGTTTTTAATCCCAACAAAAAGACAGCTGGACACAAATGCACCCACAGGAAACTTTTCAAGATACAAATATCATTTGTTGCTATAGGAATAGTCAAAGTTCTTGTATGCTCACAAAATTATGACTTTTACTGAACGCAGGCATTGAGTTAAATACATGTTTATGAAAATCAAAGCCATATATAGCCGTATTCATAGAAACCGCTAATTGTTTGTTGGTACGGTTATCTTAGTCAAAATTAACTTATAAACTCTGGTGGCTACCCATTTTGTAAGAATTTGTGCCTTTGACAATATTTAGAAAGTGTAAGATATTTCTGTCAAAGTCTTATCTACTTTAATCCCGTTTCTGATTTCTGCACTTAAGTATATGATAATTAAAGCTATTTATGAGTTACCGGTATTTTGTTATAACACGCCTCCTTCTGTTTTTCTGAAGACTATTCAGGGGCGCAACTAGAATTTTATCAGGGCAGCAGAGTTTTACCACAATTGGGGCACACTTTTTGAGTGTCTTCAATCTTTGAAGGCACTCGAAAGGCAGAACCGGTGTGTCATAGAAATGAGGGTCTGGAGCGTCAGCCCAAGAAAACGTTTTGAAAAAATAGACTGAAAACATCATTTTGTGCCATTTTGAGATCTTTTTTTTTTGCCATAAAGGATGTTTTCGTTTTACAGAAAACGAACAAAGTTCAGTGAAGAACACAAATTTGTCAAGTTTAGGGCACAAATTCGATAAAAAATTAAGTAGGGCAGGGGAGGGCTCCCCCCTTCCTCTCTAGTTGCGCCCCTGCTATTGTCATCACAAAGGACTCGTTCTGATTGAGCTTTTCAAAATTGGGAAATGATCGTTATATTACGTCATAATTTTGAAAATTAACCTTTATTATTTCACTTTATACAGAGCAATACTCGTCTTTGTTTTAAGCCCATGATAATTGCCTAAAAACAATAGCCTGAATTATATTTTGTGCATTTCCTTTTATATAGAATTTAGAATAACTTTTATATTTATTTATCAATACTTATACAAAATGAAAACTTCAGTATATATCTTAATATTTGTGTACAAAAACCTGCTATCAACGCTTGCTTGTGACAACACAAACAAAAATTGAAAATGAAAGTACCGAAACCTTATAACAAGCACAAAATGAATAGAATATATAGCACACCCCACAAATGGGTTAACAGAAAGAAAACGAATAAAAAAATAATGTAGACCTCCGAGGTATACTGATATCAAATTTATTAATAGGGTCAATTATCAAATGAAAATATAAAGTAAACAGTTATAAAAGTAATAAAAATTTGTGTTTTCTACCACTTAACGAAAACTGTTCAAATGTTTAAAATGAAATGACTGTATCAGTCCAACGTCACTGGTTTGAAATTGATTTATTTGCAATATTCAGTTGTATCTGCATATACAAGTAGTGGAATGGAGACACAAATAAATTTTTGTTATCGTGAATGGCTGTTTTCGAGTGCAGAATCAGTTCAAGAAAATCAAAGATTGCGTAAGCACAATAATGGTTTTAACGCAGAGCTAGAGATTGAGCTAAATAAACATATTGTTTGTACTTAAGTGTACAATGCTCATATTGACTCAAACATCAACAAGGTATTTATGACTAATTTGATCAGCAAAGCATACATTGCACTNTTTTGTTTTACTAAATTAAGATTCTTGTTAGACTTGCTCAAAGGATTATTTATGTATTATTGATAGTATATAGTAAACAGTTAAGAAGGTAATTAAGGATTGTCTGTTTTAGTAAAGACTTTCGTTTTGCTAACTTAAGATTCTTGTACAATTTAGGATTTTTTTGCCCTAGACCGATCTATGGAACAACACTCGATTCATTTTCTCTAGAAATATATTTATCTTTGAGAAAATAAATTAGTACAACCAGTAGTTTATAATTTTATCAATTTTTATACGATTGGAAATATTTTTTTTGTCTTTTACAGAGTTAGCTTTTAAGTATATCATAAGTTATGTGTATTGTTTATGTTTTTTTATTCAAAAGCTATAATAACTGCATAGGGAATAAAACACGAGGAAGATCTAGATATTCATTAATATATAACTTGAAGCGGTGGCTGAAGAAGGACAGCAGAGAACTTTTCATCAACATAGGTGATCAGAGACTGTGGAGAGCTGTGATTGCTGACGCTGCTCTGCAGTGTACAACCCCATGATGATGATAATAACTGAATATTTATTCGTACGTTTTTTTGCCAGGAAATAGTACTAGTAATTCAAACCTTTTGAAAGGTTTCTTTGAGTTATCTTCTCTATTCACAACAAAATTAAATGAAGAGGAGTAAAAATTTTTATACCACCAATTTAGAGGACATTTAAAAGTAATGTTACAATAACAAAACAATGTCAAGGCCAAGCTACAATGGTTATAAAGAGGAGGAGACCCTATGAAAGACGACTCAAAACTATAAAAGAGATGATGCCAAATCTTGTTGCTATTTGCAACTGCTACAGCAAACCTGATGATTTTGGTAAGTAGTACAGCATGATTCTGAGAAAAGATAATCAATTAAAAGGTGAACGCATTAAAGACCAATATTTTAGTAAGCATAAAGCACAGAGAATACTACTGAAACATTGATGGCAAAAAATATTCTTATCGAACGTTACCGACAGCTGAAACAAGGTTATACAGCTGCAATGCCAATTGATTAACATGTGGTTGAATCAAAAGTCTAAAATGAAAACAATTGTCTTTCATAAGGAACAAAATATGATCATAATAGCTAAGTTAAATCTTAATCAATGATCAGTAATCATTCAACAATTTACTTAAAATACACACTTTAATTTTAAATTGTTTACATTATATTTGTCACCATAAGTAGTTTTCTAAGACAATAAAAACAGGTTCAATTAAAGGTTGAGTTGATATCTCTGGCTTCATTTTATCAGTTGCACAATAGTTTATTGCTGCATCTCCTCTAGCAAATAAATCTCGAATGAACTGATATTTAATGCCATTTTTTGTTTATGAATGGTATCGGGCATATATATATATATATTTATATATATATATGAAGAAAAAGATTCGTTATTATTCTCATACAATATATATATATATATATATATATATACATATCTGCGTGGGTATGTCAAATTGAATCTAGTAAATAACTAATCCATACAGCCTCTTGTGCAGCTAAAGATGCTGCAACGTTGAGCCATAGGTGGTTGATTAGGCAAAAATACCTTGTTCTTTACTTGCCCAAGATATTTGAGCATTCCTAATGAAGAACGCTGGATAAGACACTGTCCATAAGGATCATTTTCTGAATTTCGCAGATAGTCTTTTGTATCGTGTCTCTACTCTCGAAAATCATTCCCATGTCTTTCGCGATTTGATGCATTCCGCCACCGAGAGCACCAATTATCAAGGACACAACCATAACACTGTATCCTGGACGTCTCTCTCTTGTTTTGAAGGCCAGTTGCCTCTACTTTGTCAGTTTTTCCAATAGTTTTGTTGCGACATTTTGTTGCTGTGGACAAGCCCTATCGCAAATCCAGATATTCTCTTTTCTGTCTTCTAATATCAGGTCAGGTCTCCTTGCCGTTGTGGTTTTGCACAAATTGAATTCAAAATCCCAAACAAGTTTTCCCCTTTTTTTCTCCAACACCGTTCCTCGTTCCCATCGCCCTTTGTACTACACCACATTATTGCCTATCAGTTCGTACTCCTTGGCCCAGGTGACTGCCACAATCATTAACGCTCTGTTGTGTCGTGCTAGGTATTCACTTTGTGCTAGGGCCTTACACCCAGCAACAATATGTTCAATGGTTTCATCCCTCGCGTGACAAAGTAGTCTTTTCAGTAGTCTTTTGGAACCCTGTTATTATTATTATTATTATTATTATTATTATTATTGTTATTATTATTATTATTATTAATAATATTTTAATGTTACATAGCCACAAAAACGATTCGTGGGGAAGGACTTAAATATAGTGAAAATATGAAAACATTTTTTCACTAACAGATTACAATAGTGGGTTACGAAAAGGAGCTCATAATGAATTCAATATAAAAATCTTTTATCTTTTATGGGAATCAAATTGTTTCAAAGAAACTAAATCAGAAAGATCTATAGACATGAATGAAATGAAGAAGATTAAGCTGAACTTCAGACTAACAAAAAAACAGCGAAGATTGCAAAAGTCATCCAGGCGATTATTTAATCGAAAACGTATTTAGCAGGTAATATTTAATTACGAAAATTGTTTTTCCTATCCTCGAAAAATGAAAGTGCAGTGGAAACATTTCTGTTTAAAATGAATGTCAGATCTGCTACAATTAAATCTTTTACGATGAGAAAAAGTAGTGTATAATGTACCCAATCCAAATCACAAAATTTAAATATCACAATTGAAATCAAGCTCACTTTTTTCGAAAGCTTTCCCCCAAGTACTCAACCCCATTGCGACAAAAATTAGTATTTGATCTTCAGTTGTTTTTCTGCTACAATCACAGAAGGTGATGGGGTGCGTTTGATCTTCTGTTTGATTTTCTCATCGACAAAAATTCGGCAAGGCATTTGTTCTATACAACTGAAAGCAATTGGACTCACACAATTTATCAGGCATTATACCCTATTTGTAATTGAAGCCCCCTGTTCAAATGTTTAAAATGAAATGACTGTATCAGTCCAACGTCACTGGTTTGAAATTGATTTATTTGCAATATTCAGTTGTATCTGCATATACAAGTAGTGGAATGGAGACACAAATAAATTTT
This sequence comes from Morbakka virulenta, assembly GCA_003991215.1. Classification (NCBI taxonomy): domain Eukaryota; kingdom Metazoa; phylum Cnidaria; class Cubozoa; order Carybdeida; family Carukiidae; genus Morbakka; species Morbakka virulenta. Next base: position 103,002 of record RDPX01000321.1, read on the forward strand.
TGTTATCGTGAATGGCTGTTTTCGAGTGCAGAATCAGTTCAAGAAAATCAAAGATTGCGTAAGCACAATAATGGTTTTAACGCAGAGCTAGAGATTGAGCTAAATAAACATATTGTTTGTACTTAAGTGTACAATGCTCATATTACTCAAACATCAACAAGGTATTTATGACTAATTTGATCAGCAAAGCATACATTGCACTTAAAAGAAAAGCAGCAAGTAGAGATCTGCAGGTGATAGTGATAACCGTTGTTCAGAAAACAATGATGATACTATCCCTCTAACCACGTATTAAAGCAAAAAAGGAACTGAAAGGGTCTAAAATTTAAGTGGCAAAGGGAATTTCTAAACATATTTGGAGTACATAGAGAAACCAGACGGTTTATGTTGAGTTGCCTTGATAACGATACGTACTGATGCCTTTTTTGAACGCTTTGGGCACAATTCTGTGTTTACCCTTTAAAAGTAAAAAAACTGCAGAGACTCAAAAACAAGGAGTTGTTAGTTTGATCGTTTCTACAGATGATGTAAAACCATTTTTAGGTATTTTTAGGTAAAAGTATGTGAGTAGATTTCAGTGTAACAAATGGATGAGACGACATTTACATAGCTTCTATTAAGAAGAGTCAAGGCAGAGAGTTTCGACAGATTCTCAGATATATTCGATTTGATGAGATGGATAGACAATTACAACAAAGACACAACAAATCAATTAAACCTATAATGGAAATTTTTTGTATAAAGATGTAAAGAATAATATGAAATTATACCTATGTGAATCCCAAAGTCCCTTTTCTGATTTAATGCCTCATTTCTTTCTTCGGATAGCTAGATAGCTTAACTCTTAGTTTTTGAGAACTTCTATCCATTATATGATTTGATTAAATTTTAGGTGAATTCATATTTCTTGACTTAGTTTATTTTCATCTGCTGTTTCTCTTTTTTTACAGCTCAATGCACTTAGTGGCTTTTTTTGTATTGGTATTTTATGGTCATTAAAAAAATCAAAGCATGTTATTTTACTCTCCTCAATTTTTGAAGGAATTATTTACTCAGAATTTAACTCTTCCAGCTTATTTTTCTGGAAAATTTCTGGTTTAGCATATAGTACCCTAAAGCTTGTTAAATTTCTTCATTTAATGCTAATGCAGTATTTCTTGGTTAAATAAGAACATGATTTTGGAAGATAAGCAGTTTACAAACGATTGTAACAATCTTTGAAAACAACAGACTCCTCGTAGCAAAAAGGGTGTCTCCAAAGAGAATAGAACTCTTGACAAAGACAATTCGACAATAATATTCGTAAAGCTAATGGATGTTCACTTGATGATCATGCTTTAGAATTCATCCATCAAATTCTTCTTGCATTTCATTTTTAAGTTCATTTCCTTAAGGATTTTCGTATATATTTTGCTGTCTGTGCTATAGAAACATTTTTGAAGTGGTGGCTCATTGTTTCTTAAACTTTTTAATTTGGTGTATGTGTGAACTAATAGCTTTAATCTGACTTAGTTCCAAGATTCTAGAAACGGCAATGGTCTTTTAAATTAAAGATCTTCTGTGATGTATTAATAATAAGTTTGAGGCCAATTTTTGGAGTTCTTTCTGAAAATCACAGGGAGATACCTTTTGCTAATGTGATGGAATTGATTTCTGAAACAGGCTGTTTAGGCTATCAACCTTGTAATAAAGCCCTGACCAAATCATTATTTAGAATGTCACTTGACCTTGTCATCTTTCCTTGGCTGACTTCACGGATGAGCAAGTAAATGTGTTCACAACAATAATAGCACCATCAAGAGCAAAAAGTCCTGGTGAAGCAATTGAAAAAGATAAATACACCGTTAAACTATGAATCCAATTTTACTATGTAAAGGAGAAAAAAATTTCGTGTGCAATGCCACAATTGGTACTCTGACATCGAGTTCTGGACGGCTAATTTGAGTAGAATGCGAACGTGACTTGCACTCACTCAATCAATCTGGGTGCCTTGCCAAAATTCTGGCGTAGACGGCAGCCATAACATCCTTCTCTTGGCGGTTCTTCAGAACCTCAGTGAGCACAGTGGGTCTCCAGCCAGCTGTACTTTCTAACCATGCCCAGTGCGTAGTTCTTTTCCTTCCCCTTGTTCTTTTCCCTTCTACACGGCCAGTCATCACAACCTCTTCAAGCCTCTTCTTTCTCATCACATGCCCTACAAACCGAATCTGCTTGTTCATGATTGTCTGTAATAAACATCTATTAGTACCTACCTTACGCAAAACGTTCACATTGGTTATCCTGTCTGTCCATGATACCATCGAGATTCTCCTTAGCAACTGCATTTCCACTGCTCTAATCCTGCCTTCCAGACTTTTAGTTATATTCAAACTCAAGTTTTTCAACAGCTCAATATCCTGTCCATCCAGATCTAATGTTTCCAGTATTTCAAACAAAGGCTCGTGTCTAACTCGATGAAAGGCTTTCACATAGTCAATGAAATAAACATGTACTTTTTGCTAATATTGTCAGTAAGACGATTTGCCCTTATCAGCTGTGAAACCATACTGTTCTTCTGCTACCTCTCAAACTGTTCGACCCCGCAGTGTATCTAGAACAACTCTAAGGATCAGCTTTGTTAGTTGGCTCAATAAGCTGATTGTTTTGAAAAACTCATATTTCGTAGATCCCGCTTTCTTGGGCAGAGTGATAAAGATAGATCTGCACACCATCTCAAGAAAATGACCTTCCTCGTAGATTTTATTTGTTAATCTTGTTATTTGTTCTATTCCAAACTCTTCTAGTGCCAAGATCGTTTCTGCCACAATCCCATCCTGGCCCCCAGCTTTACCTCTTCTCGTGTTCTTTGCAGCCTTTTCTATTTCCACTTTTAAAATCGGGTTGCCTCCTTGTTTCTGATGAATATTTCTTTCTCCTCTGTTATCAGCAAACAATTCTTCTATATACTCTCTCCATCGATGTAACATTTCCTCTTGATTAACCAAATTATTTCCATCCTTTGCTTCAATACAGCTGGGTGTAACACTCTTTTTGCTTGAGGTTACCCGTCGAACCATGTTATGCAACTTTTGTTGGTTGGTCATTTCCATTCATTCCAGTTCTTCGCACTGTTTCATATACATACACTCCTTTGCTTGCCGACATTTTATATGCACCTCCCTGTTTGATCTGTCATATTCTTCTGATCATCTCTTTATTGTTCTACGCTTTTCCATTAGTTCTAAAATCTGGTCCGTTCCTGCTTCTTCCTTTGTGTTACAGGAGGTATAATTTCTTCAGTAGCTTTACTAATTGCCGAACAAATTTGTTCATAGTCATTTACCGCTCTCTTGTAAGAACAAGAGAGCGGTAAATAACTCTTTCATGTGGAGTTTAACCTTTTGTTGAAAAACCGTTTTCACATCATTGGATTTCAGTTGGTCTAAGTCTCGCCGTTTCATCTTCTTTGGCCTTTTTAGTTTCTTCAATTTCAGCTTGACAGAAGCAACTAATGAAGCATGATCACTGCTGCAATCTGCATTTGGATAGCACTTCGCTTGTGTGACAGCATTTCTGAATATTTTATTGATTGTTATGAAATCAATCTGATTCCTTGAGCAATTATTTGGGCTCTTCCATGTCCATAGACGTCTGGAGTGATGTTAAAAGCACGTATTAGTGATCACCTGGTTATTTCCTTCACACCACTGAACCTAGGTGTCTCTACGATCATTTTATTTGCCCAGTCCATGTGGTCCAACAACATTTGATTGAGTACTTTTACCAACTTTAGCATTTAGGCCATCTGTAACAAACACAATCTCTTGAGATTTGCATTGTGTCATGGCTTTATCGACGGCGTAAAAACCTGCACTACCTTTGTCTGTTGTGTGTGATCTCCTGAAGAGGTAATGTGTCGAGCATCGAAGTTCTCTGTTACCTAATCCTTCTCTCTATGTTTGATGCTCAAACAATCAAAGCTACATAACCTCTACCATTTTATCTGGACTATATAAATTGTTAGCCAGCTTGACCAGAACTTTGCTCTCTTTCCAGTGGTCTTCACGTATCAAAGGTAGAATACACAAACCAACAGTAGGACGAAAATTTATATTTAAGCACAAAAAAGACATACATACATACATACATACATACATACATACATACATACATATAAAGTATGTTGTCTTAGATTAGTCCTTACCTGCCAATAATATAAAAGTTTATTTACATGGAAAACATTTTGCACATCATACATGCAATTAATGGTGAAAACAGATGAAAGGATTTTACCAAGAAGGCATTAAAAATGGCATTTTAAGACATGCAAGATAACTTTCTTAGCTCATTTAATCCAATTTAGAATACTGCATTCGATAGAATGCTTTAAGCACTGAAGAACATAATTCATTGTCGTCCATCTAGCTACTGTACACAAAAACATATTGATTATCATTAAATCATGACTTACTTGACTAAAAAGCTCTCTCTGCGTTACTTCTATCCCAATATTGCCTGTCCATTGTTCTTCTCTCAGCAGTCTCGATTAGGAGCCCAGTATTTGAATAATGAAAGACTGCATTATCTTAGAACATTGTTAACCTGAAACAATTGATGAAATCAATGAGCAATTTATTATTATTGGAAAAGCAAGTACCACTTGCTTTTCCAATAATAATAAATTGCACAACGCCATGTAGATGCCTTGAAAAAATGCTGTTACTAAAGTAGTACCTACTAAGGGATTGAAAATAATCTCTCTTTGAACTAAAAGCAAAGAAACAAATTTCTTGGTGTCTAAATCCTCAATGACTTAGTGGCTATTTTTCGTCTTGTCACGCTTAATAAGATTTGATGTAATCGACTAAGGAATCACACAAGTTCAAATTAACATGCCTTCAAAAGGAAAAAAATTTCCACATTGTGCTTTGCTGGGTCAGTAGAAGCATAAGAAATTCGAACAGATTATGAACTCCAATGAACATGTTGCACCTTGTGGAGCTCCATTGTATTAAAAAGGGGGTTCCGGACTCGATATCTGGAGCAATCAAAACCTTGTCATCCTGCAAAAATAGCTATTGATAAACGTCTTCTCATAAATTGTATTTTTGTGGCCTTAAGAAAGGTATCCACCAGTCTGTTGAAGTTTTTCCTCTTGCATTTGTACAAGAGTAATGGTTAATGCAACATGTCAATCTTCCTATTTGCAACTCTAGTGATTGACCTCTCCTTGATCTGTTGTTGACATTGCTTTAGGCATTTGAAATTGGCCACTTGTCGAAGGTTTTGGCATTAGTTGTAATTCTAAAGCTTGACATATAATGGAGGTACTATAGTCTCCATTGTCTATATAGTCTATATAAGGTAGTTCTAGAAAAAATGGGTCGGTAGATTAATTTTCGAGAAGCATATAATTACGGGATATTTGTGACTTTGAATCAAATATTAGCAAACAAGTGGTAGTTATTTTAATGTTGTGCACCCAATAAGAAAACAACCTGAGGTTAGGGTAGGTATTGAATGAAATATGTTAATTTAGGCTCTCGGTTCTCATCCAGTTCATGACTGCTAGCCATTTCTTTTTCTTTTCTTTTTCTTTCAAAATGATATTTTATATTTGAACTTGATTATGCCGTCAAAGAATGCAGGTGGATATTGATGTCTCTCTAATATTTCGTTTGCTTTAGTCAGACTGTCATTGAGCAGAATCCAGTTACTGCAGCACCTTTAAATTCGATAAATAAAGCCTTCCATTTTTGACTGTTTGTAATCCTTAAGCGCGGGCGCATGAAACGTCATAATTAGACCGGAATCAGTTGGTTTACAATGCTATGTCAACGATATTGGATTGTGTAAATGTATATTACACAAGTAAAGAGATGGTAGTCTGAATTCATTTTCCACTTCCATGCTAAATTTTAGGTTGGTATGCAGCGAATTAATTTCATTTAATCCTTGCTCCCCACGATAACATTTTATTGATCCTAATATGTCATCCATGTAACACTCACAGACTTAAGCATCGTCTTTTATTGCAGACTCAAACCTTGACAACCAGATATTGGTCAAACGTGGGGCTGCTTGTGAGCCTATTTCCAACCCACCCGTCTGTTTATATGGACTATCGTGTGTGGATAAGATAAATTTTGTTGTTGCTAGTTGCGTCAATGCAATAAACGTTTGTTTTTCAAATGGTGGATTTCGAAATGCACCTGAGAATAAAACGTCTGCTACTTTTTGACTAGCTTCATTGAAAGGTTCATTGTTATTCAGGAAACTAAAGTTAAATGAAATCAAAATTTCGTCAGGTTCCAAGGATGAAGTTTTTACCTGGTCTAGAGGGGTTCTTTTCGAAGAACAATTAATTTTCGATTGAGGGATAACAGACAGCTACTTTGTCACTTTATCAGCAATTCTGCAAAACGGCGCGTCTAGTATCGAAAGCACTGGCCTAACAGGAACATTACTTTGTTGTACCTTAGCTATGCCATATAATCTTGACAGTTGACCTCCAACCGATTTCATTTATTTTAATAAACTTTCATCGATCTTTTCACTGACAAATAAACTATTCAGTACAGCATTAATTCGTTCTAGTTTTTTTTTTCTTCTTTTAATCATTCTTTTCCATTAGCTCATTTATCACCCCATGAATTTAAGTGGACCTTGGGTTTTCTTTGGGATGATTTTTAAGCACAGGAAAATAACTCAAACCGCTTAATTAATTCTATGGTTAAGTCTTTCAGTAGAGAATAGATAGGCCTACACCATGTTGTGTCTGTTGTTCTTATCTTGTATAGGTGTATTTTCTTTTAAAAGTAAAGATTCATGTTTGTTGCTCAATCTAGATATAGTTTGTCTACATTTTATACTTTTCTCTATAACTAGAGTTTTTAATGAAATATAAGGAATGTATCCAATTAATAGATATCTCATTAAGTCCAGGAAATTCCATTTTAGTTATAATGTTTTTCCTGCAACAATGGTTTTTAACTATTAATCATGTTGGTGACAGTAGTTCTAACTTTGAGGTTAAGAGAGCGTAGGGTGGTTTTGTGACTAATTTGTCTGAAAATAGCTTTAAGGTGTTTGACATATTTTTTTCAGTTAAAATTTTACACCATATCCCCTCCAGGTAACAACTAACATGTTTCGAATATTATTTCCTCCAATTCCTGCAGGTGTCAAATGTTTTCTTGTCCAAGAGACCCCTTTTGTACTATGTGATTTAAATGCAATAACGGAACTAAAATATCACAATTAAAAACATATTTACACACATTTATGAGAGGTGTTTGATCAATGATGGGGAAAAAGAGACAATCAAAGACATAATTTAATCTATAAGTCTTTAGTTCAATTGAAACAGAAGCAGTGGAAATAAGGTTTGAAAAGCGTTTAATTATTTTGTAATTTATGAGAAACTTGTCTTAACGATAGACATTTGGTCATTGTTGTATCACATTCAGCAGTTTGGTGAATACTTCTAGATTAAGGTAAACACAACCGATAGACAATTAAAATGTTATATTTCAACATAGTTTTTTCTGACTCATTTATTCATGAGGCAATTTATGAGGCAGTTAAGGGTACTGCAAACCTTTACAAGCCTGTAATGGCAACATACAAGAACATAAGAACCAGAGTAAGGACAGAAGTTGTATGTACTGATAATGTTGAAGCTGAAGTTGACTTAAGTCAAGAAATCAAATAAAGTTTGAACACGAAGAAACAACAATGACGTTTATCCTAAATAACTTTGATTTTCTGTGCTTTTTGCCCTTTTCATGCCAACAACAACTGGAATAGAAATGCAGTTAATGTATAAATTTTTTTTTAATAGTTTTCCCCTAACGGAAAAAACAGATCGTCACAATAAGCAAATCATTTGATCTCATCAAAAAACTGCTATCAGCACAAATTTACCCAGAGATTACACATGATAACTTGAGAAACTCTACTTATTACTCTTGACTTTCAAGAATTAGTGCAGAATTTCACTGTAAAAGGTTCCTGATTATAGAGTTGATTTTTACGGTCGTATGCAAATACTCAAACTTAGCAAATTACAGTCTAAATCTTGCATTGTTTTTAAAAAAATAGACTTTGCTTCCTGTATTTTCTGTCATAATACAAGCTCTACAATTAAAAGTCCTATAAGTGAGGGATAAAGAATACGTAAATAAGTATTTTCTAGAAAATTTTTTAATTTTGTGATTTATTAAGGCTGAGCTGAGGGCCACTAACTGCGTTTGCTCTTCTCTTAAAAGTTCTTAAATATGGTTTTAAATAATCTTTGGATTTTAAGCAAATAATCCTCTTGTCAAACAGCCAGTGGTCACACGCTATTACTTGCAACTGAAACTGTGTAGTCAAAAAAATCACTTTTGGAATGTGGAATTTTTCAATATTTCTTTATTTGCTCATCTGTTTTTTATGCAGAGGAGTTTTATGAAATTATCTCGAGCGAAGCTACAATTTAAACGAGTGTCACCCCCCCCCCTCCATTTTTCTGTGCCTTTTTGAATTTAACATCTGGAGTTATAACGGTGTGAAAAACTTGAAAATCTCTCCCAGAAGCTCCTTATCTACCACAAATCAACTGCTGTTTTGGAATTGGGAAATAGGCTATAAAAACTATTGTCAGAGAAAAAGGAAAATTAAAAAAAATATATAAATGTTATAACTAAGTGCAAAATTTATAACCATTGGGAAAAGAACACAAAAAGAAAATAATGTAAGAGAAAGTGAAGATGACCTAAAAGGAGATTAACTTAAAATACCAAAATCTAAGGGAAAGAGAATAATTAAGAGTAAGAACTGAAGGATTGGCGATGGATGAAAATATCATATTAGAGGATTTCTAATGATTGAATTTGGTTACTACTGCCAGCTGCAAAACAATAACATCCAGCAGAAACTAAGAGCAAAAGTCCCTAAAGCCATTAAATACATACAGCTGGATTTACCAAGGAAAATAGAAAATGGTTTTACTGACGATTTAAATTAGCAATGGATTAAATGTTCCAAGTTGGTACTGAGCTATCCTAAAAAATGCATGAGAAGAAGTATTAAATCAGAATTAAAAGAGGGCATATTTATTTGAACTTTTGGTTTATTTTGAAAGACATTTAGGGTACCATGCATCGCTTACAATGTAAGCAGAGCAATTACGGACAGAGTTACTAAGAAAGAAGAATGCCTGAAGGAAACCATCAGAATTGATGGAAAAGTAAATTATTAAGAATTATAAATGGTAAGAAAAAATGCTAAAAAGGGCTGATGAGTGGAGAGAGAGAGAAAGGAAAAGGCAGAGAGAGAGAGAGAGAGAGAGACACACACACACACACACACAGATAGCCAAAGGGCTAAAGGAAAAGGTAGCGATATAGAGAGTGCGAGACAGATAATATGACAGGGTAGATATTTCTTAATGGTAGGTAGAATTTTACTGTAATAAGTAGATTTTTGAAATGTTATTCAAAAGGAACCATAATTATTAAATGAGCAGTATACCAATACTCAATAAAAATATAGTCTTACCTTATCACCTGATGTTTGTCATCAATTTGCTCTTTTGAGGACCAAAGTGATCCCTATTCCAGTACCAATGCAGATACGGCTACTATGAACACACGTCACTAATCAACCGATCGAGAGCAATTTTTAGTTATATCATCTGTTCAAAGTAATGACAGTTTTTCTTCGTCTCAAGGATCTTAGCTAGTAGTTTGTAAAATTTTCTTGCTTCTCGACTCATACCTCCTGTCGCCGAAAAGATAAAATATGTAAAGCAACGGTGTTCCACTTCTATGACTCTAGCGTTGTATCATCTCTTCTTCTCCTTTTCATTGTCTTCGTACCATTTAGATAGATTATATCTTCACGCCAGCGAGTTGACCAGCCTCATATCTAAAATAGCCTTTTTGACCAGATACCCACGAACTTTTTGCTAATATGTCTATAAGAGCATCATTTGTCTGGTTTGATGATTTTGTGTCACTTTACCCCTTAGATCTTCCAGAGCAGTTTTACACTAACATCATGATATGTAACTCGCAGTATCTTTGTAGTGAAGTCCCTGACTTCGTTATCTATTTAGGAAAGGAAGCCACTTTTCTTACACGATTACAAATGACAGCTGGGCGTCCTTGTGTTGGGCCTTCTGTCCACCAATGATAAATATTTGTGTAGCTATTGTATGACAATTGTGAATAAAAGTTGCAATTTCTAGGCATAGGACCTTGATGTCAAGTAAAAATGTATTTCTAATGATGCTGTTGTATCCATTTGCGGCACTAACGAGAAAAACTTCTTTTTATATAATCTTCATTGAAGATTTATTTTGTTGCGTGAAAAGTTTCCTAACATCACGCTTTTTGACTGGAAAGTAACTAAACACTCTCTTGATGTGCTTTTGAGTAATCGATATCAAAGCTTTCCCCACTCTACTCGTCAATTCTTCTCCTACTCCAATAGGACACAAACTAGGTTTTTTGCTAAGCTGTAACAATGGAGCTACCCAAAGTGTTCCCAGGATTATTTCCACAGCTTTTTCTGTGAATAATTTCTTGGCTGCAAGAGCCATTGAGGTGCAAAGGGCCTGTTGCGTTTTCTCAAAAAGCGTTACCCAGTAGCATTTTCTTCCAGTCACTAGCATTCGTGTTTGTAGGTCCTAAACCATTTTTTCTTGTTGCTGCTGGATTTATATTTTCTGAATTTATGCTGTTAAAATATATCGAAAGGACATTCTAGTTTATCTGGGAGTAAGATTTCTTTTGCGGCAGTTAGAGAAGTTAGATGTTTTAACTCTAGAGCTTTTATTGTTTTTTCATTTCATGGAAAAATACCTTGGTCCATATTGTTATTTAGGAGCTTCAGGGTACCACTTACGTTGCTTGTGAGTGAGCTCTTTTTCTTATGATGAAGGTTTGGAGCCTTTCCTGAATTGATTATACCTCAGGAAGAAGCTCTTTCATAATACCAAGCTACTGCAGTGTTAATCAGCGATTCAAAGTATTCAAGGGATTTTTCTATTTCGAATTATTAACTGGTTTTTTGTAAGGCTATACATTATCACAATAGCTTTAAAGGCAGTATTTTTCACTGGTGAGTCTTGCACCTATGAGCTAATCAATTTTGTTGTTTCTTCGATGAAGACTTTACCGGCTTGACCTGCTGGCTACAATAATATATTTCTGTCCAAAATAATAATTTCTTCATAGGCCCAATTAATATGCTTTTCTAAGTAGCTGTTAGCATATTCACCCTGTTTTTAATGGTATAAGTGGTGGATCTGTAGGCTGAGGTGGAATTTCTCGCCTTGATATTATTGGTTAGTTAATGTTTGATGCATTATTTTTACCATCTTTTTGTTAAAGTTCTATAGCACCTTCTGCTTTTCCCTTGCACTATCTAGTAAGAAGCTTGAATCCTGTTTAGCTTTTGAGTCGTCTGTTGCATAAATTGCATAAAAACATTACCTTATACTTTACACCGAACGTATTTCGAAACTCAAAAAATAAACTCTCAGGTCATAAACCAACTTCTCGTACATTTTCCTTATGGACATTTGTATTTGTGTGCTTTTATAAGTTTTTCCAAAAATGTATGAAGTTGGCTTTAGTTATTTTTCCTAATAAGCTCTAATAGCCGATTACTTCAATTTTTCAGGTCTTCATTTCCTTCGCACGGAAAGAGAGGTAGAGATAGATATAGATAGATAGATGCAGAGAAAGAGAGAGAGAGAGAGAGAGAGAGAGAGAGAAAGGAAGAGAGAGAGAGAGAGAGAGAGAGAGAGAGAGAGAGAGAGAGAGAAAGAGATGAATAGGTAGAGAGATATATAGGTTTGCCCAAGGTTTGTAATTGGTGCACTACCAATTAGAATTACCTGGAACAGAGAGAGAAGTATATAAAGAGATAAAGATAAAGATAACTACACAAAGAAATATTTACACGGTGCAGTCGTGGCTTCGTTTCAGGTTTGCTTTCTTTCTCTCAAATGTATTACCTTATCATATGAGTATATATAAATATAGTATGAGTGCAAAGCTCATGGCCGTAGATGTAAATCGTCAATTTATGTATATATGTATAAATATATACATACACATATATTCCAATTTTAAGCATAACCGGCCTAAAAAGAAAAATTCCTGATATATAATCATATATGTGTCAGTAAGTCAGTAAATTCTAAAGTTAAATTTCTTAGGTAGAAAAAAAATGTTTACGTATAATTTTATGTCCACAAACAAAAGTCCTTCAAGTGTAAACCAACAAAAATCCATGTTGTGCCTAATTGTGTATTAAGACTATGATGTGGCATGTTTTGACCTTTGTTATCTCAATAATTTTGAGAGCCCCAAGGGTTGTGTTCATTTAAGGATGATTTAGACCCCAAGTCTCCATTTGGGTGACAGACATCTCATTGTTAAATATTGAAGATCTTATTAGCATCAGTAGCTTCTTAAAAATTTGTTTGAAAGGGGCTTGCATTCATTTTTACTTGTGTAGAGGGGTTGTTCGTGAGAATATTTCAAATTCTGTTGATTTCTCCAGTCAGGTTTTTATTTCTGGGTCCATTACTGGAGGAATATTAGATAAGATTAGATTTTTCCAAATGATTAGGTTTAAATGTAGTCTCGATAGGTCAGTTTGTAGAGCAGATGGCCAAACAAACTATAGAGCCTTGTTCAAGCACAGTTAGATGCAAAGTATATTTTTGCTAATTTCCTCTTAAAATCTTATCTTCTCTTTCCATCTTATTTTCTCAAAATTATTTTTACAACAAAAAGTGTTAGTCCCATCATATTTGACCTTGATGTACTTAAATTTCAAGACATAACTAGCTTAAGAAAGCTTAAGATGCACCTGCGATCATTAATTTCTTAAAGTAAAAATATAATTTATCTTTACAGAGAACTTTTTACTTAAGTGCTCAAACATGTAGATTTCATAAATAAGAAGCTTATTATAATTATCAGATACTTGTTATTCAAGTAACAACTGTCCTTAGCCCATATACACTGGGAGTTTTTTAATATTAAGAGGATGTAGTTATCATATCAAAATTCACGGTTCACTTTTTACTTGTCACTACTTGCACCTGGTATTCTTATGATCAAAAGATTTAAGTACAGCAAGTATTCTCTGAAAATTGTTTCTTTTATATTTTTTATTCATATTTGTTTCTTTTAATTCAGAGGAACACTCACCCTTTCAATACTTTCTGGTTTCCTTCAGTCGGCATATTTTTTACAAGAATTACAAGTTATTATTTATGAAATGACCGTTCTAATAACAAGACAAGTTACCCCTAGACAAACATGAAAAGCATTGCTGCCAACAAGTGCATTATTAACAACTGGTTTTGAAATAGTAAAATATTTCCCTTTTTTAAGGCCTATACTGCATTTTACAGTATGCTATTTTGTTTGAATGCCTTGTCTTAGAGAAAAATCTGTAACAAGAAATTTTTTTTACAAATGATGAGTTTTTAGAGTTGTTAGAGAAAAATAACATGGGTGATGCTGCATAAGGATTCTAGGCAATGTAAACAACTCACTGGCACTCGGAAACATACCGTAATCATTCGATTTACCGCACCCTCCTCGAATAATCGCGCCCTTTGGAACCCAAAAAAGTTAATAAACGCACTCACTCAATTAAGCGCACCCTCTTGTGCAGATTTCCTTTTCAACAAACGCACCATTTTCTCAAAGTAAAAAATTGAAGGTCAAGAGTAAAAGCACTAAGAGCATATGTTTTAGTGAGTATATTCTATTATGCTCCTAACATCATGTGGGAAAATCACAATTTTCATATGTTTACAGATATCTTTGTATTTGTCAATTTCACTTTTGAACTTGATGTAAAATATCTCTTGACTATTGCTTTATTAAAAGAATTCCTCCCACCTTAATTTTACAAAGGAAAATATTTGTCTGATAGTGCTCAGATCCTTTACTTACAAGGAGAGGTTGAAAAATGGGTAGTTCTTTATTAAAAATGGTTAGTTGTTGTTCACTATTTGACAATGGAGCCTTAAATAACAAGCCATTCAAAAGTGTCAAGAACCTTGCACGGGAAAGTGCAGTCCGCTCTCATTCATTCCTGCCAAATGAAAGAATACTACTGGAATGTCATATTTCCGCTAAATAAATTAAAAAATGATCAATTTTTTTGAAAAAGTACTATAGATTTCAGAGGCAAAGAACTGCTTTCTCCTTCCTCTGAACAGACTGTGAAATTTGAATCTACAAAGTAAAGCAAGATCTGATTGTTTAGGTAACGAAGGTACTAAAGTTATATCTGACATTAACTGTGTTTCTAAAATTATTTATTGAGGAAAGTCAAGAGAGCAAAGCTTTTATGCATTCTCAAAAGTTTTTTTCTGTAATTGTAGGGGCCAACGATTAAAGTAGTGGTATTGTGGGTTTTCACATAGAGCAAATTGTCAGCTCCAATAGCTTTCACATGGAGCAAATTAGCTGCTCCAATAGCTTTCACATAGAACAAATTAGTCGCTCCAATAGCTTACACATGGTGCAAATTAACCGCTCCAATAGCTTTCATATACAGCAAATTATCCGCTCCAATAGCTTTCACATGAGAAAATTATCCGCTCCAATAGCTATCACATAGAGCAAATTATCTGCTCCAATAGCTTTCCTTTTAAAGTTTCTAGAGTAAGCAGTTAGCTTCGGGAAATCTCGTTCCTATAGTCAAAGTTTTTTTAAAAAACGACAAGGCAAAGTAAAAGTTATTTTTGACAAAACTATTGACACATACTGGAGCATAAGTTGTATCTTTGACTAGCCAGGTTCTGGTCCTGTCTGCTTTGTCATGCAATACACACATTTAAGGCCTTCGAAATATTTATGTTGTCATCCAACTGTCTCTCTGGAAGCTCTGCAATACATTTTCCTAGTTTTCATAATTTTGCATGGACAAACTTCTACAACCTGTCTTTTCATCATGAAGTATCCTTTCCCACTCACTTTCTTCCCACTTGATATTTCTCCTTGGTTTTCTTTGATGTTTTTGGAGGTGGTATCGCTGCTCATTCAGTAGACTTCTCTTAGCTATTTCTGGAATTCGATGATCTGGTGGGTTCGCTGTACGTGACATTTTCCCCCTTCAACTTCCACCACATAAGTCTTTAGCTCCTTCTGTCAACTTGACTCTCACTTTCAGTCTACTTCCAGATTACTGGTCTGTGATAATCATGATGTACGGGTCTGACACTACTGTATGATCTACTACGTCCTTCACATCTCTTCGCCAGGACAGAATGTTGTCAATATGAATTTGGTTGCTTTTTCCCTGGAAAGTGATTCTTTGTCCAGCAGATTTCAGAAAAACACTACATTTTTGTGGCCATGTAAAAGAAAATTAAAAAGTAAAAGATTTTTCTCTCTGTATTGTTTCTTCTTTCCCAGCAACGTTCTTGTTTCTCTTTAATCACTCTTGTTTGCTTTGATAATATTCCATTGGGTGTTGACTTAGTTATTAAAACCGTGGATATAGATCTTAAAGTAGGAAGTTGTTTTATTTTAATTAATGAGTAGGGAAAGAAAACAGAGCATTAATTATGAGTATTTTGTTTTTCACACATCAGAGAAAGAGAAGACCCTGCAGTTTAATTAAATGACAATTTAGGAAAAAACCACCATGCTGAAATCAAATCTAATAAATTTTATTGTTACTTTTAGGACTTTTTATCTCGTCGTAGCATAGTTGCATTGAAATAAACCTCCACGTAATGAATAATGAAAATATTTGACTTCCCACATAGTTGCTTAATTGTATATTCAGACTAAATGAGGAACTACTCCATAGATCAGCAGAGCTAAGTTTTGCATTTGTTGAGGTTAGGAATACGATTAATAATATTGCCTCTAACAGGAGTTTAACTAAAGGAACACTGTATCACCGACAATTAACCTCGTTTAGTCTACCGTAAGAAAAGTTACCAAGTATTCTAAAGCTGAAATTAGATATCTCTGGAAACATTTATTTTTTGTTTTATGTTCTTCGTTTCAATGCAGAATAATTTCTTCAAGTGTATATCATTAATTTAAAAAAAACATAAATGATAAAATTCACACCTAGTCTGCAACTAGCCTCTATAAAAGCTCCATTGTGTGTTTTGTTAATTGATGTTGATTCATTTAGTAAAGTTGGAAAACAGAGAAAAAGTAAGGATAAACACAACAGTGATGCTCACTTTATCTCTTAAGCTCTGTTTTGGTTAGGGGTATGACATTGTTGACAACCAACATTTGAAAATTACTATAGTTGAATAAATTAGTGTTGGATTTATTTGAGTAATAATTAATAGGTTTGTGTATCAAAGTTGTCAAGAGTGTCTTTTGTAAATTATTAATTGTTGTGCGTCTACTGTCACCCTAATGCTCTTCAAAGCTGTTGATCTTAAAATAAATATATAAAATTATGGCTTTTGTCCATTATTTTGCAATCAAAAGTACAACGAGATAAAACTAAAATTTAATGAAATATGGTATTTTTCTAGAGACTTAAAAAATGTAGAATACATCGGTTCTTAATAAGAAAACTCTATCTTTGTTAACCCTCAATAATAAAAATTTCTGACTTAAGCCTCAGAACTTACTAGAAATAATTGTTAAAAGTGAGTTTTCATGTTCTTAGCATTGACCTAAAAACAAAAGAAATGGGAACTTTCCATACCGAAAACGCGTATTGAACACAACCGTCGTACTAACAAACCAAAACAGATAGTGCAACATTAGCACTGCAAACATTTATGTTTCCCGTGAGTCAAAAGAAAAAAAAGAATTCAATAATATTCTGAGGTCACCGTTTGCAAAGAAGAGCCAAGATTTAATTGTCAATTTACTGTCAAATTCGGGCAGATTTGAGTGTCGATACTTTTATAAACCGTATCTTTAAAAAATTGGTTATTCATGTGCAAATATAACTATTCAGATTACAACCAATAAAATAGCTACATGCAGTCATTTACTTTGAGGGAAAACATTTATGTTGATCGAAAGTAAATTGGTTATAAATTGGTTCCGTTAAATTTGTCCCGTTTACAGCAATGTCAAAAAATAATAGTAAGAGGGAGATATTTTTCAGAAACCATCTCGTAACCCACAACAAGTATTTGAATTAGCACTATTCTATGAAATGGTCTCAAATCAACACATCAGTATTGTTGAAGAGTGAATTGCTCCGTGTATTTTCAATAACAAGGGGACTTTATAACAAAAACAAATTTCTTATCTTTCATGATATTCATTTCTCACTGAATATTGGTTTGCTTGTATTCCAGTAAATTTTATTATATATTTTTTACACTATCCAGAGGTATCCAGTTATGGCTCCAGTAAGTAGATTAAAATGCACACTCAGAAAATTATTTCTAACCATAAAAACTATTTATAATAAATCACCATTGCCCATGGAAAGTTGCGTGAAAATTACAGAGTTTACAATAGGCAGGATTTGTCATATCTGTAGAACTTTTAAGAATTTTCAGAATTTTTAAAAAATTTTAAAGGTGTCTTCGGAAAAAGTTGTAACTAAAATTAGGCTATTCTAGAAACTTCTTTAAAAGAGAACAACAATATTGCAATAACAGTGTTAGATGTATTGTCCCTATGTTATCTTCTGTGAAGTCAAAAGATTGGAGCAACTTGCAGAATTTATTTCTTTTGATCCAGTTACACACACGGTGTAGGGTTTAGTTGAGTCAACTTAGTGAAGGAGTTACACACCAAAGTAAAATAGAGAAACAAACAAATATAAAAACTGTTAGTTAGATTGCCACATTTTGTTCAATGCTACCTAGTCCAACAGGCAATTTGTTATTATGTATGCAATAAATATTCACAGGTTTCTTTAACGATGAAGAACCATACAAGGCATAGATTCACTAAGTAAAGGAACTGAGAAAATAAAAATAAAAGATGAAGGGATAAGTGTTAGGAAAAAAGATAAGAGCTGACTTTTGATTTAAATACATTTAAATATTGTGAAAAATGAAAGCACCCAGAAGCCTAAGTATTCCATAACCTAGCTGTCCCAGGAAAGAAACTAAGTTAATAAAAAATTTAATACAAAAAAGAGCAACAGCAGTATGAGGATGAAGACTTTGGGGAAAATGAATCACATGAGATGCAAAAAATCTGAACTGGTAGCAGCGAGGACAGCTCACGAGAACACTTACCCTGATAATATTTAAAGAAAAGACTAAGACAAGCCACAATCCATTAAATAGACGAAGATTAAAAAGTTGTAGCAAGATGTGGACTTATCAAGTTACATATATGTCTCTGAACTCTATCAAGACTATTAAGATGAGACCAGGAAGCACTTGCCAAAATGTGACAACAGTATTTCATGTAAAGACGCAAAAGAGATACTAAATGGCCTTGACAGTAAGAGAGTCGCTGGCATGATACTAAGAACCAGCATTTTTAAAAGTAGACGTAACAATAGATTAAAGATCTTGAGAAACAGGACAAAACAAGGAGTTTTATGGATGACCAGGAAGTTCATTGATGTAAAGAAGAAGGAGGCTTGAACCAAGAATAGAAATCTTAAGGAATGCTAGCAACCATAGGTTACCCATCAGATGTAGATTTATCTTGTCTGACACATATTTTACAATCTGAGAAAAAAAAGACTTAGGGGTATCAAAGACGCTTTTTACTGTTGATATGTTCCTTGATTACATTTAAAAGGTCGCCAGTGGAGCAAGAGCATCCAAATCTCTACTGAACATTAATAGAAAGACATGTTCTACAAGAATTTTACCAAATTATTGTTCATGCAATTGAAAGACCTTGTCTCTCCCTCTAGGTGCCATATCGATTCTAGATGTTGATGATCATGGTTCTCCACAGATTCCTATCCCTCATCATATGTAGCAAATCTGCAGCTTTTACCTGTTTTCTTCTCACTTGCTGATATACACTTTATAATATGGCACTTGACCCTTCCCAAGTATGTTTATCTTTTTCTTTGTCTTCCTCTGCTTCTTTTGCCGTCAATACGACCTGTAAGGGTAAGATTTTCTAGTCCTTCCTTTCTCATGATATGTCCAATAAACCTCATCTACCTTTTACGGATTGTTTTTATTAGACACCTTTCTGCTCCAGCTTTCCTCAAAACTGCCTCATTTGTTTCATGGTGTACCCACGATATTCTCACCATTCTCCTGTGAAACCACTATTCAACAGCTTCTAGTCTCTTTAGCATTGATGGTGATATTGTCCAGTAATCACAACCGTATAACAGAGTAGATGTTACATAACTTTCCAGTGCCCTCTTCTTTGTAGCCATTGACATTTTGCAATGTTTCAACATTATCCATAATCTTTCAAAAGTATCTTTTGCAATTCCTATCCTTCTCTTAATTTCCAGATTACACGTTCCATTCTCAGTTATATAGCTACTTAAGTAACTGAATTTGTCAACTTGTTGTATGGGTCATTTCCAATATACAACTTGCACCTGGGACGTTGGTTCTTACTTATCACAATGCATCCTGTTTTTGCAATTTATTTCCAGCCCTTTCCTGCTACTTTGGTCGACTATGTCACGTATATTGTTGAAATTGTGACTTCCTACAGAAAAACCTTCCACATTTTCCATGGTTCGAAAACTCTTTTCACCAAAAGGTTGAATAAATCAGGTGAAAACATACATCCCTGTCTTACTCCTCTCTTAATCTTGGTGTAATCAATCATCTCATTGTCAACTTTCATACAAGCAGTTTGATCCCAGTATGGATTTCATATAAAGCGTAAAGCCTTCCCATCCAGGTCTAACCCATCAAGGTCATTGAATAGCTTTTCATGCTGCACCCTATCAAATGCTTTGGTGTATTCAATAAAACAGACATACAGATCTCTTTGCAATTCTATTGCTCTTTTCGACAGCGTCAGTACCATAGAAATAGCATTTCTTGTACCAGTATTCTCCATGAATCAAAACTGTTTTTTACCTATATCTTGTCTGATTTTTCTGCGGGCCCTCTGCATAATGATCTTCAAAATCAGTTTGACTATATGACTTGGTTCGATGCAACTCACATTCTATTGCAGCAGACTTCTTAGACAAATAAATCAAAACTAACTTACTAAGATCTTCAGGCACGTCATCACTATCATAACACTTCGTTTACCAGCTCTGTCAACCTCTCAATTCCAAAGACTTTTAATGATGCTAACATTTCTGTAACAATCTCATCAGGTCCTGAAGCTTTGTTCTTCTTCACTTTGCTAAGTGCTGCCTCCACTTCTGATCCTATAATAGTAGGGCCATCCATATTCTTTTGTGTTGAGGGTTTTTCTCCTTTGTCATCCTGGAACATGTCATTGAAATAGTTACTCCATCGTTCAAACACTTTTTTCTTTTCCGTTATAACACTCCTATCTTTAGATTTTATACACCCAGATGATGTAAAAGATTTGTGACCACTGATCTTCTTAGACATCTCTGCTGGATCTCTATGCCTACACTGCTTAATTTCCTCACATATTGCATTTGACCATTCGTCCTTTGCCATATGACATTTAACCCTGATCTCCTGACCAATTGCTTTATATTCTGAACTTTCTCTATTAGGAGTGTACTGTCTCTCTTTCATCAAATCCACTACCTTTGTTGTTATCCATTTATTCTTTGATTGTTTTCTCTTTTTATCAATACTTTTTTTGCTGCTGTTACCACTGAATCTTTAAAATTATTCCAGCTTGACCCCTCACCTTCATCTTTCAGAGTCTCAAACCGGTTTAGGACATCCACATGGTATTCTTCCCTTACGTTGGCATCTTCCATCAATGCTGCATAGCATTGTTTTGGTGCAGTTGTGGGCCTCCTTAACTTCTTTAGTTTTACCTTCACCTTACATATCACTGGTATGTGGTCACTCCCACAGTCAGCACAAGGATATGTTTTGCTGTGTTGAACTGCATTTGGAAATCTTTTATTTATTATGATGTAGTCAATCTGATTCTTTATATCACCTCCAGGACTTCTCAATGTCCACAACCTCCTCGAATGTTCTTTAAACCATGTATTTGTTATTGCCTGTCCATTCGATACACACTATTAAACAAATCGTTCTCCTCTTTCATTCTATTTTCCAAGTCCATGCTCCTCTAGCACATCACTATCCTGTTCACGTCCCATTTTTGCATTCAAATCGCTCATTAAGATGATTACCTCTTTGACTTGCATTGGCGTCTAGCCTGTTTAACTGTTTCATAGAATTTATCAATTTCATCTTCTTCACTCTGATGTTGGTGCATAAACAACAATAATAGATATACTGAATGGCTTTCCTTGCATTTTCACCAATAATACTCTGTCGGATATCTGGCAGTAACCTAAAACACACCTTGCACTTTCCATATCTGGTATCAGTCCAACCCCTGTCTCATGCTTTTCACCTCCAGAATATATCATATGATGTTTTTCACTTCCAAAGTCGCAAATGTTTATACCTAGTCTACTCATTTCTTGCTTTACATTTTCTAACTTCACACTCCAATACATTGTTATCACATATCATGTGCCAATTCGGATTGTATCCTTGTTTGAGATGGGCTCATTTGCTAGATAGCGGTCTGGTGCCCCCTGAGGGCCGAGAGCTTCCCTGCCGGGCGAGGAATTATTCCTTAAGGAAGTGATCCCCTTCACGCCGTTAACTTTCATTTTCAATATGTGCGTTACCTTGAATATTCTTGGGACCTACAGGCAGTGGTTTGCTTTTGCCTTCTGCCGATTGGGTTTACAGAGATCACCACCTTCCTTCACAGAAAACCATCTGCTTGCTAGCAACATTGTCTTCTGAGGTCGTAGCTCATCCGCCTTTAAAACCAATTTCTTGCTGAGTCTGCCGTTGGCCATCACTCGTAACCCGGAGTAATAGACCCATCCAGGTGCTACCAGCCGGGGCAGCTTGATCTGGGGCGATTCACAAAAGGTAAGGATCCGCCACACCCTTGGGTCAATCATTACACCCTCTTACCCTGACTGATGACACAAAGAAGACATACAGGTCGATAGCTACAAGGATCAGACAGATAATTCGAATTATTAAAAAGAGGAACACTAATAAAAACAAAAATCTGATACTCAATGCTTGAAAAGTTTCGACAGTAACTAGGATATCTCAGAATCATGCATTTTAAATAGAACTATAGAAATCCAATCTAGAATTTTAAGTGATCAAGCCGATAGATAAGATTTGCAAGCGACCTTGGATTATGAATCCAAAATCTGATCGGTTTTTAAAGGGAGATCTTAGAAAGAAACACCAGTGTCATTTACAGACAGATTGGCAGAAAACAATCTAACAAAATTTTCTATAGCCTTTTCTATAGGAGAGATTGAAAACAGAACACTATAACAAAGAGAAGGGATAAATGACTTGCCATAATGCAAATCTGCTCTCCATTTAAAATGCAAATCTCTATTAAAAATGTTTAAAAATCTTAAATTCCACGTCTTTAGGAATAAATAGATTTACAAAATGGTTTGGCATAAAGATGTTTAACATCAGAAATCGCCCACTTACTAGCATTGCTAGCTAGTCTGAAAGAAACCCTGATTCACTAAATCCATCACGTTAAAAATAAATTTATAAATGATAGAGAAGAGTAATAATGGAAAAACGATGACCATTAAACAATAGAGGAGAATGAGGTTTGACCTTGTCACTAGGGCTAGATATAAACGTTTTATTACTAACCTGAATCTATCCTTTGAATTTAGTTGCAGCATCAGAAGTCTGACTAAATGGCAAGTAACACCACCAGGAAATGGACGAAAACCAAACCAGCCAACCCTCTTCTTCTTCTCCTTTCGGCCTTTTCCAACGTGCCAGGTCTGGTCGGCCCCTCGGTTTAGTCTTCTCCACGTTTTCCGATATTTTGTGTCCGCTGTCGTTGCTCGAACTTCCTCCATATCCCTCTTGATGACATCACTCCAACGCAGCTTTAAGCTTCCTCTAGTCCTCTTGCTCTTCACCTTGCTGTAGAATGCTTTCTTTACAGCTATCTCTTACCCCATCCTCATGACATGACTATACCACCTCAATCTAGCTTCTCCCTTGCTTTCTTACGCATATTAGGGACTTTTGCAAGCCTTCGAATATCTTTGTTTGTTCGATGTTCTCACAGAGACACGTCTATCATCCATCTTAGCATCCTTAGCCCAGTAGACATAAATGCCCACTCTTTCACTTTTCTCAAAGACATCTACTCAAGTCAGTACCAGAGTTCTGGTCTAATCACACACTCAGCATAAGTGGCATCGCCCTGTCACAACTATTCCACTTGTTGCCCTCCATTCAATCCATGCTCTCCTGATTCTGTTCCTGGTCTTATCACTACACTGTCCTTTTCCCTCTATGATGGAATCCAGGTAACAAAACTGGCCTAGCTGCTTTATTGGGCTTCCTTGTGTGCCGACATTGTGAATCTCCTCCCCTACTCCTTTGCTGGTTAACTAGCATTTCTGTCTTCTTTGTATTCACTTTCAATCCTTTCCTCTCTAAAGCTCTCTCCCATTCAGAGAAGTTCCGTTGGTAGGCCTAGTCATATCGCTGTGCTAATGGTGTCTTCAACTACCGCAAACAGGAAAAAGCTTAATGCTGAGCACTGATGTAGGTCGATTTCAATGTTGAGCTGATCGGTTTCACCTACGGGGGTCCTTACAACGGTCCTGATCTTGTTATAAAGGCTTTTCACAACCCAAACCAACTTTTCTGGTAGTCCTCTTTCGTAGACATCAATAGCGAACTTCCCTGGGGATCCCGTCGTATGCTTTCTCCAAAGCCGCAAAGGCTATAAACATTTTCTCATTTCCTTCCAGCGTCTCCTCTTGGCAAATAAAGCTGGCATCCGTTGTACTTTTTCCTGGCATAAAAGCAAACTGCATATTAACTATCTCAATCAGTTCTCTTTGTCCTCTATCCAATATTCTTTCAAAAACGTCATTGCATGCTCTGACAGCTTGATTCCTTGATAATTGCCACACTACATTATGTACCCTTTCTGCTTGTAGATTGGCACTAAAACACTCTTGTACCAGTCGTTTGACATTTTCTCTTCATTCCACGCTTTCTTGATGATCTTAGTTATTCACTCTGTTCCTTCCGGTCCCAAGGCTCTGATGATGTCGCTCGTAATATCGGAAATTCCTTGTGCTTTTCCCGTCTTCATTTTTCCCAGTGCCACCTGTACCTCCTCCACCGTGATTGGTCTCACAGGGCCTTCTACTCGGTTCCATCC
The DNA here is from genome assembly GCA_003991215.1 of Morbakka virulenta. Classification (NCBI taxonomy): domain Eukaryota; kingdom Metazoa; phylum Cnidaria; class Cubozoa; order Carybdeida; family Carukiidae; genus Morbakka; species Morbakka virulenta. Next base: position 127,277 of record RDPX01000321.1, read on the forward strand.
TCCGTAAATCCTCCCGTGTATTTTCCCTGTTTAACAACTGCTGCAAGTAGTCCATCCACCTTTGCTTGATTTGTGTTTCTGCTGTCAACATATTACCATCTTAGTCTTTCAAAATCTCCCATATCCTTTCTAGACCTTTCATGTGCTTTGGCTATTCGGAATACTTTCTGTTGACCTTCCTTGGTCTCCAATTCATTATACAATCCCTTGCAGCTTTCTTCCTTTGCCTTTGCAACAGCCTTCTCGGCCATTCTTTTGCACTGCCTATACTATTCTAGGGCCACGTCACTCTGATTATGTTTAGTTTTCTAAACGCTTTCCACTTATTGCCTCTTGTACTTCATCATTCCACCACCAGGTGTCACGTTTAAATGGTTTGAACCTTGCTTTCCTTTCATATGCAAGAGTGACCTCTTCAATGATAATCCTTTTCATCCGTTCCCACTCCTGATTTCCATTCTCTTCAACTGCTCGGGATTTTTCTTTGCACTTACTGCTTCTTCAAAAGTCCCAGCTACTTGTTTATCCTTTGACTTGCAGGTCTTAATCTGCATTTTTCTTCTTCGCTGGCGTTTTCTTTTCCTTGCCCACCTTACATCCATCAACAGACGTCTGTACTGTGAAACGACATCTTCACTTGGGATTACCTTGTAGTTTATGATTATTCGCCTGTATCTCTTCTGGATCAGCAAGTAGTCTACCTGACTTTTGTTGTTTCCACTCTTGTATGTTACTTTATGCTCTTTCCTTTTCCCAATGCATCTGTTAACAATACCATGTCTAATGCTTTTGCCATGTTCAGGATTTGTACACCTTCTTCCTTTCGGTCACCAAAGCCTTTCCCTCCATGACAACATTGGAATCCATGGCTGGTTTCACCCACATTCCCATTAAATCCGCCCCAATAACTACTTTCTCTGATGATGGTACCTCTCGCACATCATGTTCTAGCTCTGTGAAGAATTTATCCTTGTCTTCATCATTACAACGAACTTGTCAAGAGTAGGCAGATCACTTTGAGTGGCCCGTCGTCCGTTGAAATCTTGACACTCATCAGTCTGCCATTGGTCCGTTTGACTTGAGCCACATTTTCCTTTTGCATTTCATTTAGAATAATTCCCACACCATTTCTCCTTTTCTCAATTCTATTATATTTGATTTTATATACTTCTCCCAATTCTTTCGATCTGTCCTCTTCCCACTTTGTTTCTTGAACACATATTATGTCAATCTTCCTTGCTTTCAGCACTTTTACTGGTTCTCTTCCTTTTCCCGTCATTGAGCCCAAACTCCATGTCCAGATCCTCATTCTCGAAACATGCCCTAACTTCTTTAACCTAAGGCGTGCTTTCTGTGATACCCCTCGCTTATTTCTCCCTACTCCCGGGGAAGGAGTTTGGCGTCACTTACGTGGTACGTCCTAGCCTCATTTTCAATTGGCTGCCCAAGATTCATCATTTTTGAATGGCCATGGAGTTTTACACTCGGTTGGCTGGGCCTGACAGCAACACCTTTTTGAGGAGCGTATGGACTCTGACAGTGGCAAGAACATTCCTTGGTTAGACCTAGTACTAGCTCTTGTGTGTGCCATGTGATTGACTGTTGATACTTCATACACATTCCTCCGCTTAAACCAGCCAGCCTGACCAAATTTAAAAGTCTCTAAAACCATGATTTGACTTGATTTGAAACAGTTGCCTTGACTTCTATAGTGACAACAACATGATCAGAAGATATAAAAAAAGGTAAAGGTGAAATGGTACAATGGTCAGCAGAGGTCAAAAAGGTCTAAAAATGGAAGTTCATTTGTGTCAGAATCAGAAAGTCTTGTGGGAAAATCATCAACCTGTGTAAACAAATGAGCAAGAGTGAAGTTGTAGGTAACTGGACCAGGTCTGTTGATTTTATTAGATTGAGCTAATCAGGTCATGTGAAGAAGTATTAAGACAAAGATGTTAGCAATATGATGCTTGTCCAATGCCTTGTACCACCTTAGTCTGATACCACCTTAACAACTAAGGAAGAATTTAAAGAGGGAGGTCCATACAGGAAAATTCATAACAAGTGGCTTAAAGAAAAGATAATGTACAGCACATGAAAGACTTATCTTAAGATTTAAGTTTGTGTACTCTAATAGCTGGAAGGTTCTGTTAAGATTAGATAACAAGACTATGAAGTTGAGTTGCAGAGTCTAGTCAAAAAAGGTAGAGATAGTCAAAACAAAACTGCCAACACGAGGACCCCTTTTACTAGCACTGTCATTGAATCTTGTTTTACAAAGCAGGAATATGATGAGAGTTGCAATACAGGAAAGCTTTTACAAACGAAAAATGGGAACGAAACCTCCAAGTGAGAGAGAGAGAGAGAGAGAGAGAGAGAGAGAGAGAGAGCAAACAAGAGAGCGAGAGAACGAGAGCACTTTTTGAAGATGACAGGATTTTCCGGGTTTGTGTAGAGCCAGTACTACTACATCTCGACTCTACACTCTCAAATGAGGAGTCAGTCCTGGGTTCGGTAATTCTTATCCTCCCACTGTTTATTGAAGGTCCTATGGGTATTGAGAATCATTCGTTTCATGAAAAGTATTAACAATTTTAAAATAGAAATGGATGCCCTAAACCATCACCTAGAACTAGACCGTCATGGTGTTGGCAGTGGTGTTAAACGGAGTGACTGTAGACACTGCCTACCACATATTGCCCTTACACAAGAGGGGGTTTGATCACGTGGTACTACTACCAGTTTTTGTATTGAGACACCTTCTCAGGGTAGGTTGCCAGCTAAGGCAAAGGATGCTCTCTTTCCAGTGAGACAAAAGATCCAATCGGGTATCAGTCTGGTATTTCAAAATCTCGGAGGCAAAGTTTTCCTATTTTTGCAACCAGTACACTTTGACAGGTATCCATGCAGGATAATATACAGAAAGCAGTTTGGAAACGCTTGTCATACATTCTCCGTTCATATTATATTTATTAATTGCAAAAGTTAAGTATAAGTTAAGGGATAAATAAACAAATGTGTAAATGGAAATAAATAACACAAATTCCGCAAATAACTTCTACACTATTAGTTGAGGAATTTTAATTTTTTGTTTTATTTCCCAAACCTGTCCAACAAATGTAACAATAATGTACACCAACAATTGACAAATGCAAGTAGCTAATTTTAAGCTTACTGTATTCTACTGATTGTTATTAATGTTTACCTTTTTATTCATTCATCCATTTAACTAGCCATCTATTCATCCTTCTATCTATCTGTCGATCAATCTATCTATCTGTCGATCTATCTATCTATCTATCTATCTATCTGTCTATCCATCTGTCTATCCATCCATCCATCTATTCAATTATCTATTCATTTATCTATGGAGTCGGTATTCCAGAAAAATCTTTGTCTAAAGGAATTTTAAATGTTAAAATACTTCAATTCAGAGAGAAAATTGTCTTTTCCAAAAGTATGAAAGCATAAGATCTTAAAGGTTTGTTTCAGTACGCAATTCCAATATCTTTTATCTGAAATCTGAATTTTTTTCGTATAAGATCATAAAACTGTTTTGNCCATCTATCCATCCTTCTATCTATCTGTCGATCTATCTATCTATCTATCTATCTATCTGTCGATCTATCTATCTATCTATCTATCTATCTATCTATCTATCTATCTATCTGTCTATCCATCTGTCTATCCATCTATCCATCTATTCAATTATCTATTCATTTATCTATGGAGTCGGTATTCCAGAAAAATCTTTGTCTAAAGAAATTTTAAATGTTAAAATACTTCAATTCAGAGAGAAAATTGTCTTTTCCAAAAGTATGAAAGCATAAGATCTTAAAGGTTTGTTTCAGTACGCAATTCCAATATCTTTTATCTGAAATCTGAATTTTTTTCGTATAAGATCATAAAACTGTTTTGAACATTGACGGAAATGCAAAATCCAGTTTACGGTTGATAAAACAAAAACTTTTGACTTTACTTTGAAGCAATTACACATTGTCTATCTCACACTGTATGTTCACTACTTTTCATATTTCAGTATAGAGGTAACTTTTTTCGTCTTCTAGTTGGTCCCTCACAAAAGTATCTGCCATTGCCACTGCACTTCGTCGCGATCTATTTTTAGGAATATCTAACTTTTGTGGGCCAGTTGTTGCCTGGTCAAGTTGATCTCTTCAATTTAAACCACACACTCTATAGGGCTAAAGTTTGTATTGCTGAACATCATGAGCATTTTGTTGTGAGTATAGGGAACTTGGATGTCATTTGAAAATGCGTAAGAAGTTTGTTGTTCAGAGTGATTTCAAGGTCAAGAAGAACTCACTCACTTTGCTAACATTATAAAGTTGAACTGCCGATGGTTTTGCATAGTATTTGTTGATCAGTCCTATGATACGTTCAAATTGTCCACCCCACTAACAGGTTCTGCTTCAGTTGAATTGCCACTTCATCCATTGCTTTGGAAGAAAGCCGTGTAGTAGTTGTTCCATTTTCATCAATTTGCGAAGTCATGTCTCTCCAGAAATGAATAAAGAAACCTTATCAAAGTAAAAGTTTAGCGGTTGACCACATGCAATGAACGTTTTGGGAATCGAGAGCAGATCTTCTACTTTCTGGCTTGGAAGTAGGTTAATACATGCAAGACCTAAATTGCAACTGTAAAGCAGTATATAGACTTTCCCTTCATTTTTGTTAAACTTGTACCTAACAACACCAAAAGGTGTTTTGAAGTGGGGTTTCAAATCAATTTCTAGCTGTAAATTAATTGATGTGTAAGGAGATGGGGCACGGTCTAATTATTCGCCCAAGACAGATGTAGGCTCAGTCCTGTTTTTTTTGCAAGTTCAAACACAACTTCTTAACCTTAAACTAATTAGTGTCAATATAACCAGCTTGTGTTCTTATAATCAAGTCTAACTTTATAATCTTGATCTCTTTCTTCTGTTTGGGTTTGAATAATTGGTCTTACTTTTAATGTCGTGAGTTGAATGCAGGTATTTAATACCACGCAGTAACTGCTAGTATTTAGTATTTTTGCAGTGGAGAGCACGTCTTTGATATGCTTACCCTTGGTTACTGTTCCTTCAGTTGTATTACTGATGACATCAGTTAGACACGAATGACAGTCCGTTAACCAGATTGGACCTTTCAAACAATACTTGACCAGTTGATTACCATACTTGCCAGAACTTCCTAAACTGGAGGGGCTTTAATCCACCCTTGCATGATTCATGATTTCCTGCTTAGATACAGTGGGCATCCGCTTAAGAGCTTCTCTCACATTATGAACCGAGTTTGCCACCATGTGTGACGTTAACAGCTTATTCTTTAATATTGTCAAGTTTTTCTTGCTTTGTCGAGACTTCGTAGTAATGAACCCTTGACTAATGCTGTCTCCCAGGAACACCAACGCATAAGTTGCAGCACAAGAGCGAATGCTTCTTACATATGCGAAGCCATGGATGTCAAAATACTTGACTGGAATCTTGTAAAACGGGATTGCACAAGGTATTTCAAACAATTATGGTAATCTCTGCTTCCATTTCATCCATCGGCCACACAGAAATAGTCATAGAGGTGCATTCTATCTGACGCTGAAACCTACTCTCTCCAATACTTGTACTTTGATGTTTGAATGTCAAGTCGGCGAAGGAGGTATATATGGAATTCGAGTTTCTTGTCGTTTTCGACAATTGTGGTTCCTTGAAGGTACAAAATTTCTCCAGCATACCGGCGTAACTTTGGTTGCTAAAAATCATTAGCACTACCCTTTCCACTTAAAGACTTCAAAATTTTCCATTAGTTGAAGCAGCATCTGCCGTACGCATATCGTCTTTCCTTGAACGTGACTGTAGAAATGTCTCGATAGTTCTGGAATCCTTCCAAATTGGTACTATTTCAACTCTATTCAAAAAATTAAATGATGAGTAGCAGGTCCCTGATGCGGTATCCTGTAAATGCCGGCAGGGAATTACGTTTACTGTCACAAATTTCACACAGTAGATAACCAAAATTCTGGTTGCCTCGCACATTAGTGTGTTTCCTTAGTATAAATATTGCTCTCTTCCTTCCTTTCTTTTTCTTTTCCAACACAGTTACCTTTCATTTCTCTGTCATACATTGATGTATGAAGGCGGCTTTCATAGTTAAAGCAGCCCCTACTTCTTCAGGGCGCTGCACAGTGGCCACCACGAGTTCAGTAGAAGCACACTTTCTTGGCCCTCAATATTCGTTTTCTCTCGTCAATCGACTTATAACTGAGGGAAACAAAGCTCAGATGTTCTTTCTTGCTTACAATATACGCGGCTTCTTGTTACCTTGAATCGATGTATAGGTTTGTACAATTGGTTTTGCTTTGGTAGATCCTGCTTCCTGAAACCCTACTTGCTCTTGAATGTCACATTCCCACAGGGTTAAACTTACGTCAATGTGTACCTTTGGAGGACAAAACGTACCCAATAACACATCCAGCGTCAATATTTGATGGAACATGATGTCTAGGATAATTTAAGTTTAAATTGAAAAAAGAAATAGATCTATAATGTAAAATATACTTCCGTTTTTACAGTACGTAAATAAATAAATACTGTCAGTATTCTCAGGTGACAATAATTACATATTAAAAAACCCAGATGCTACGAGGAAAGAGATTTCCTATTAAATGACCAGTGTACGCCATGTTTTGCAAAGCCTTGGAAATAAAATTATGTTCAGCAAAATATCCAGAGCTGCTCTGGTGTATTGTTTTTGTTGTTGTTTTCCTTTTTTTGAAATCAATTAGTGATTGGAGAATTGTCTTCTTCTTCTTCTCCTTCCGGCCTTGTCCAACTTCACATCGGGTCAGCCGCTCGGCACCTCCTTCTCCACTCTCCGCGGTCTTTCCACATTCCAGCTCGTAGTCCCGCGTTCTTCATATCTCTTTCCACGTTATCTCTCCAACGAATCTTCTGCCTTCCTCTACTTCTTCGCCCCTGCACCTTTGCCTGGAATACTCGCTTCATGACGTTGCCATCTTCTCTGCGCATCACATGCCCCATCCATCTAGCTTCTCTTGCTTTTTCTTTGATGTAGACTACTTTTGTAAACCATCTCACATCTTCATTCGTCCGATGTTCCCGCAAGGAGATACCGCAAAGCCACCTCAACATTCGCATCTCTGTGGTCTCAAGCAACCTCTCTTCTGCCCTTCTAAGTGCCAACGACTCCATTCCATACAACATCACTGGCCGAATAATACTCTTGTAGATCTTGACCTTAAGTCGAACTGACATTCTTTTGTCACAAACGACCCCACTGACTTATCTCTATTTCGCCCATGCCACTCCTCTCTTCCTTAAGCACCAATATACCAGATCCCTGGGGACTCGATCTTAAGCTTTCTCCAGGTCGATGAAAGCAGTATAAAGTACACTGTTTCCTTACAGCATCTTCTCTTGTCTTTGCCGCAGCACAAAGATGGGATCCGTCGTTCCCTTCCCTGGCATGAATCTAAATTGCATTTCATCAATGTCAACAATCTTCCTCAGTCTTCTGTCCAACACTCGCTCATAGACCTTCATCCCATGCTCCAGCAGCTTTATCCCTCTATAATTACCGCACTCCACGACGCTTCCCTTTCTTTTATAAATCGGTATAATGGTGCTCTTTTTCCACTCGTTTGGGATAACTTCCTCTGTCCATAGGCTGTTAAGTAGTTCTGTGAGCCACTCTATGCCCTCCTGTTCGAGTGCAAGAAACATCTTGGCTATTATCTCTGATAGTCCTGCAGCTTCCCCTCTTTTCATTTGACTCAAAGCCTCTTTCACCACTTCCTCGCTGATGTCAAGTTTCGGTCCTTCAACTTCTTCCACTTCTTCCAATTCTTCCCTATGATTCTCCGTGTTCAAAAGCTGTCTGAAATATTCAGCCCATCTGTTTCTTATCTGACTTCCCTCTGTCAGTAACTTTCCTTCTTCATCCTTGATGACTCCAATGTCTCCCGTGTCATTCTTTGCTTTGTCTCTTGCCTTGGCAATTCTCAAGATCTTTTCCTGGCCTTCTTTGTGTCGAGCTCTTTGTACCACTGTTCACTACTACGTGGTTTCGTTCAGCAACTGCTCTCTTTGCTTCTCGTTTATATTTCTTGTATTCCTGAACAGCTTCAATTCTTCCATCTGTTTTCATTCGCTTGAATGAATAAATTGAATTGCCTTGCAAATAAAATATCACAAAGAAAAGTTATTGTTTCTTTAGCGATAATCCTGATATCTAGTCACTTTCAAAACTGAAAAACCAGGAGATAGTAATTGTTTAGGTTTTCTTCCTTGTTAAAAGAACCTAATGAGCAACATTAAATATTAAATACAAAAAATAACTTGGTTAAATAACACGTCATTGAGATCGAAAGTGTTCATTTTCATCGAAATCGAAAGATGCATTGTTAACGTCAAGGAATTATTTTTGTAATTTTAAAGGCATTGAAATTAAGGAATTAGCAAGCAATCCTGAATTGAGAATCTCTAAAGAAGTCACTAAGGATTTACGGTTAGAATACTTTGTAGATGCAATGACAACAACTTTAGTATGCATAAAGCATGCATTTTATCCAACAAATTTCAGAAAATAAAGATTATACATTGCACAAAAGCTGATCATGGATGAATGGCATTTTTAGTGACTTCCTCCTGTGCTGAGTAACCACCACGTCTTGTTTCAAACACCAACAGTAGTCCACAAGAAAGTTCACATCCCACCGGCCTTGGCAGTGCTCTTCCATGACGCGAATGTCCTGGTGGAAATGCTCTCCCTGTTCCCTACTTAATTGCCCACAGTTCTGAGGGAAATAGTCTAGGTGGGACAGTAGAAAGTGCATTTTGACTGACATGCGAGCCCCTAATTTTGTAAATTCTTCAGGAGTTCAATGACTTCTTTCTAGTCTTCTGAAACTTTGGTTGTTTCCAAGAAAGATTGTAATTACTGGCCTGAGTGACAGCCAAGGAGACAGCTCAGTTGCATTCAGCGCATCATTGAACGTCGAATCCTTTATTGGTTTCTATATCTGAGGCCCATAAAAGCCTTAAGCTTTTCAAAGCTTATGCGAGGCAACTTCTGCTGAAGGAAAGTGAACCCTCTGCCTTCCCTGTCCATTGCCTTTACAAAGTTGTTCACAAGTCTCAGTTTGATATGAAAGGTTGAAAGTAATATCTTGTTTGGTATTACTTCCACCTGAACATTAACTGAACATTGTGTGAACCAGTTTCCAACCCTTGTCCTGGTGGCCATTCTTGTCTGATATAAGGTTGATCATTTGTCCTCCGCATTGACATTAAACTGCATCCGGTTGTGGAGTTTCAACGTGGGCGAATGAGGCTACCCTTTGCCAAGTCACCCTTGAGTAAGGTGTAGTACCTGTCAGCTCTCCCCGAGACTTAAAAATTTCAGATTAGCGTCTGGCGAATGTTAGTTTACCTCATGGCTGGGAGATGACTCTTTAGCCTTGGCTGGCAACCCTCCTTCACTGCGAGGTTGTGAAAATATAAGGTTGGGAAACTGGCCCGGATTAGCCTTGTCTCGATAAGGGCAAATGGGAGTTTCTGAGCCGTAGTAACCTATCTAGTGATGGTGTCACGATAAAAATACCCTTGATAGCCCTAGTGGAGCATCAAGTATTCAGCTACTGACAAGATTATGAATTACACTACTAACTGCACCAGGGTTCCAAATACTCATGAAAGCAATTATTCTGGTTCACCTGTAGATAGTAGTCTAGCCCCTGCTATTCTCGATCAGCTTTCTGAATCTGTTTCATCCTTTGGAACCAATGATGGTACAACTCTAAACCCTTCGGAGAGGGCTGTACCTGATGACGAAGAAATGATATCAAATCTTGTTTCATGTAGAAGCCATATTTTATCAGCACATTCAACACTAGAACATTAATCCACCATCTCGTCGAAACGAATTGATCAAAAATGCTAAGGATCAGAAAATTGATATCATTGCTATTCAAGAGCATCACGTCTTTCATTCTGACACTGATATTGTGTACCACAAAATCGAAGACTATTATCTTGCTACTGCCTTTTGTTTGAAAAATTGTTTTAACTCTTCAGTGGGCGGTGTAGATCTCCTACTGTCACCATAAGCCATGGAAAATTTATCAAATATTGAAATGTTATCACCAAGAGTCATAATTACCGATTTTAAGGAGAATCCCAAAACAAGCATAATTTCATGCTATAGTTCACACAACCGTAGTAGCGACGTAGATATCGATCAGTTTTATAACACTCAACGGTCTTCTCTTGAAAATGTTCTGGCTCACAATTCTCTTTTAATCCCCGCGACGTCAATGCAAAGCTTGGGTCTGACGATGTCAAGTTCACCTTTCATATCAACACCAATCGTAATGGTGAACACCTTGTTGACCTCATGGAGGAATTCAATTTTTTGTCCAGCAAACACCAAGTTTATGAAATCCAAACGCCAGCTGTGGACATTTGAATATCCTAATGGCAACAGAGCCCAACTAGATTACATTTTGGTCAGTAAGAAATGGCAGAACAGCATCAAAGCTTATCCAGCATATTCATCTTTCTACTCTGTCGGATCCGATTATCGTATCGTTTCTGCTAAAGTGAAACTGAGCTTGAGAGTTTCGAAGAAGCTATCTGCCAATCCTATAAAAGCCATAGATTGGAACAAAGTCTCTCGTGATACAAAATCTACCTTCTCAGTATGTGGTGATCGTGTTCAATCGATTCCAAGAGCTTTCTCATCTTGATTCTAATAAGTCTCATATTGATTCTGATAACATCGACTCGATCTATAAAAATTTGATTAAAGTTAACGACTAAGTTGCTCTATCCACACTTTCCAAAAAGCCGAAATCACGTTAAAATAAGCTACGTGTAGATACTAATGTAATGGAAGCTGGAGAAAATCTCAATAAAATCTCATCTATTTACCATTCTCATCCATCTCGAAGACAAGTTAACAGCTGCCTAAAAATCACTCGACAATGCTTATCTTGAGGCACAAGTAGCATTAATAAATGAGAAAATAGATGATATTTCCAATCTTCATATCAATCAACAACACTCTGCAGCCTGGAAAACTATAAGCCAACTTTCTGGGAAAGGATCAAAGCCACCAACAATAACCAAAGGTGCCAGCAGGGAAAAACGACTGGAAAACTAGCTTTCTTATTTCAAAAATCTTCTTGGACAACCCGCACCTCTACATACCCGTCTCCTCACAAGGGTATTAAATCTTTCATGGAAATAACATCCAACTCTTAAAATGATATAGGGTGGCCTACCTAGGATATCAACCTTAGTCCAAAGAAGACGCGTCCAGTTTGCTGGACACTGTGCACGTGCCTCAGATGAACTTGTGTTGTCGTTTCTCTTATGAAGGTACCCATTATCACTTAAGTGGTCTCGGAAGCTCACTTTTCCAGACATTATATCCACTGCCGTAGCCATGGAAGGACTTGTAACAGCTATAACCGGTATAATGGAAAGGTGTAGTGAATTCTATCTCGGCTGAGGGCGCAAGATGATGATCATTAGCCCGACTGTCCCCCCCACAGAGAAGTCATGGATACTTTGTGTACCACCTACCCTGTAGCCCTAAAATCAATCCAACAACCTTAAGATCTCAAGAAAGTAACCAACCACGGTCATGGTAATTTAGAGCAGATAGCGACTGATCCATGTTGTCATAGGTTTCGTCTATCTGCACATAATGACCAGTGGCATGTTATTGCCTTAAACCAATGAGAAGTCTTTTTGAGCTTTGAAGAACTGTCTGAATTCTTCTTCAAGCTCTCGATACTAGTAGAATGCTATTTCAGGTTCAAGCAAATTGTTCTCACAAAAGTGGGAACCCAAAGGCTGTGTTGATTTATTTGATAGGTTTAGGTCTCGGGTCAGGTTATTCAGATAAGCTTGTGTTAGAGATGCTGGCCGGTCATTTTCGTCTGGCATGGATTCTTTACCTTCTGTTCTGTCAAATGTATTATCAGGTTCCGATTGCAACATCAGGCTTTGGAACAGGTAGGTCTGGACCACAAAGGACTGATCTTGTGGCAGATGAGACATCAGGATACTAAACACAATGCTTGTTCTTGCGATTGGTTCCTTGAAGATTAGGTATGCAAAAATAGTAGTCTGTCGCATGATCTTTACCCCCTCTCCACACCATAAGAACAGCGAATGGAATACTTTTCCTTTTGTTATTTCTCCAATCATGCAAGTTCTCAACACAAATTTTGCAGCTAACATGGGGTGCAAGTGGCTTATTCTGGTCTCCAAGCTTAACTTCAAAGCAAGCATGATATGCCTTCTTCACAAAATCAGTTATTTTTGCAAGGGGACCAGGAAGAATCAGATTACCACATATATAACAGAATTTGTCAGGATGATTTGTACATTTGCGATCCACTGTCTCTCGATTTAAAATACTAAATAGAAACACTAAATCTGTTCCTTGCGATTTCAAGTCACATTGACTGGCGTTCACCTCTGCTAAACAATGAATGACCTTCCAGGTGTAAACAGAAAAAGTTTCAGTTTTAGTTTCCTAAAGTTAAAGATCGATGCAGTTTCGGTTTTAGATTGAGGCTGCTCTATTTTCGTTTTTTATACAATGACAAAGATTGGGCGACCTGCAGCCCTGTTTTTCTTGAACTGAGTACTAATCAAGGGTTAAAATTTGCACTAATCATATCTCAAAAACGTGACCTGACCAAAGAAAATTAATTGTATTTTTTACTTCAGCGCACTAAAAAATACAAAATTTAGTTGAAAAACCTTCGACCTTTGAAAACTGATTTTAAACACAGGCCAGTGTAATGTATAAACAAGCTCACAATGGGCTGCAAAGTAACAAAAAAAAAATCACAACTGCCATATCTTGCCTCTACCCATCAGTAGCAAACTGTTTGAAAAAAGAAGTATTGGTTGAATTCATTTTCCCGTTTCACCAAAACGATTGTTATGGACAAACCAGTCGGGATTATTTTTATAATTAGCATACCAAAAAGATACAAATCATTTGAAAAAGCTTCGACCTTTAAAAGAACGCTTTTAAACGGAGGCCAGTTTCATAAATACCGTCAGTAGCCTGAAAGTTCAATTGTTTTTACGTTTTAACTCAGGAAGAAAATTGGAAGTTAAACGTCTTGGAACAGGCAGGCCATAGATCCTGAAGTCTCAACCTTCAGATTCATCAATTTTTATCAGTTGGTACACGAAGGATAACGGGCAGGATGCAATCACTAAGCTTACTGTTACCCTTGTCTTCTGTCTGGTGAGTCTCAGCTTGAGAAAGCGTGTACTGAAAACTATGTCATTGACTGAAAACATTTTTATAGAAAAGTGAAAAAGCATATTTCATTTTGTTGTTATGTTGGTAATTGTTTGAAGTATGGGATTTTTGGGACGCAGTAACATAGCGAAACAACTTAGTGAGGCATTAAAGACTTCAAAACCAGAGGTTAGAGTAGATGACAGAGCTAGATCTGCCACCCTATAAAGTACTGACCAGGGTTTATTAAATATTGGTTTTAATCTGTTTACGAAATTTTTACCTGAGGCTCTCAGAAATGAAAGAGTTCCTATTGTTGTTCTTGCAAAAAAGTTGGTGACGAAAAAGTTAAAAACATTGATGAAACGAAGCAGCCTAGCAACATAAAACCGTAGGAAATTCATTATGATAATATTGCAGACTGGAGGCCATAAGTGCCCTAATTAAATAGTAATCCTCCTCCTCAGATGCCATTTCCTTTCAGAACGTCGGCGGTCATGCTTTTTCACAGAGACCTGTCCTTTGCTATTCTCAACCTCTCTATTTCACTTTCCCCAGTCCCAGTTAATATACTTTTCATGAATGTTATCTGTCTACATCCTCTGCCTCTTCTTCCACATATCGTGCCTGTAAGAGCAAAGTCACCCAGTCCTTCCTTTCTGATCACATGACCTTGAAAGGACAACTATCTTTTCCTGATGATTTTTGGAAGCTTCATGCTGTAACCTGCTCGTCTCAAAACTTCGTCGTTGGTTTCGTGGTTAGTCAAAGAAACTCTCAACATTCTTCGTAAAAAACACATCTCAGCAGCATTAATCTGACTATTTATTTCTTGGTTTACTGTCCAACTTTAACATCCATATGTCAACACAGGGAAGATGTAGCAGTTGATTACCTTTAACTTTGTCCATTGTGCGACTCTTCAGAATACCATACATGCGTTCAAAAGACCCCCTTTGCAATCGCCTCCTGCTTTTAGTTCAACGCTGCTTCTACCATCCGAGCTTAACATACTTCCAAGGCAGTGGAATCTGTCCTCCTGCTGTATTTGCTCATCGTCGACTTTTAAGTCACACTTAACCTATTCTTTCTTCTCGCTGTCATGCAGGAAATTTTGCTCCGATTGATACTCAGTCCCTTCCTGGCGCTTTCTTCACACACAATGTTAAGGATTTCTTGAAACTTTTCTGCTGAATCTCCGATAAGTGTGCTTTTCTCCTTTTTATCATACTCATAACTGCTCTGAGCTCACGTTTCAAACTCTTTGGTCCTTCCATAGGTTTCTTTATTTTAGGTTTTCCTCCTTTTTCATCCCTGAACAATTCATTAATATATTCTACCCATCGTTCAGCAACTTCACTTTTTACCATCAACATCGATCCATCTCTTGCTTTGATGCAGCCATTGATAGTGCACGATTTCTTACCAACCAAGTTATTGATTTTCTCGTGCAACGAGGAAGGATTGGGTATTCTATCTCTTTCAATTTCAGTGCACCTATCATTGATCCATTCTTCCTTTGCTTCTCTCCAGTTCCGTCTGATACTTCGATCCAGCTCGCGATATTGATCGGAGTTTCGATTAACTTTTTGCCTTTCTTTCATCAATAGGAAAATTTCAGGTTTCATCCACTCTTTCTTTCGTTCTCTCACATTTGATGGTATAATGTTCTTACTTGTCTCAACGAGAGCCTCCTTCAGAACTTCCCATTTGTTAGCCCCTTCGTTTGCAAGGGCATTAAAGCGATTTTGCACTTCAACTGCATATCGAGCTTTCAATTCTACATTTTCTCTCAAAAGAATCAATTGCTACTTTTTGTTTGGTCCAGCGTGTTTCAATTTGCGAAACCGGACTTTGATGCTACACACTACTGGATTATGGTTGCTGCCACAGTCAGCTCCAAGATATAACTTTGCATGACTGTTGATTGTAATGCGGTAGATTTGATTTCGAGTTGTATCCCCCGAACCTCTCCACGTCCATAAGCGATGATTTTGATTTTTAAACCACGTGTTTATGATTACGTGCCTGTTGGCCTTACACCATCAAACCCACCATCAAAAACTGGTCAATAGCCTCGTCACTACTATTTTACTAGTAAAACAGTAGTGACGAAAATTTCTGTCAGAAATCTCATTTCTTTTCTATAAATTTCACAATCTCCTTTGTGGACGGCCAGTTTGTTCATTTATCTGATTTTCTCCATGTCTAAATAAGTTTGTTGTTGATGCTGAGTTATTTGAGTTCGGCGAAAGCAAAATTTTAATAAACCCTTTCCGGTGTTGTTCGTGACAAAGCGTTTACTGTGAATTATTTGTGACAACGGAGGGTTTTAGATAGTCTAAGAATTTGTGCAAACGGCCATGCAATGACTCTACAACTACTCGACAAGGGTGACAGATAGTGATGTCAGTCTCGTGACTGAAGAACAGAATTTCCATTAAGAAAGATTTCTGGTTGGTACTTGTCGGGTACTCGCATTGGAGGTGGATGGGGGGTGGTGGATAACTGGCAAGCACCCTTAGTATATTTAAAGGTTTCAATTCACATGTATTGTAATAATCAATGACACTTGGGGAACAAGATTTTTTTCATGAGATGTTTTTACATTTTTTGACTAAATCTGGTGCGCTGACTTCAAATGTGACTTTAGGTTTTGCACAAAACGTCCAGGTTTTGCTGTACAACATAACCTCATAAGGAAAAAAAATGAGCTTTTCCCGTTAAAATCGATGTATTAATATCCTCAAAGCAACATAACTATATGGATACAGAAACAAAATTACAACAAAAAATTGCTCTTAAAATATAGTTCATGATAGTAAAACAATAAATCGAGTTATTCATCGTGAAAAGCTGAAAAATATCATAAAATAGTCTGTAGAATGTTCTGTCACACACAAAATAAAAACAGAATCTATGCAGCTACCTAATGTTACAAACGTTTCCATGATGGCAACGTTTCACGGAAAAGTTACAAACGGCGTTTGTAGCTTTTCCGAAAATAGTTGCACTGAGGGAGTTCCTTTTAATACTCCAGCAAAAATCGGCTAGCATATGGTAAGTAGGTACTTCTCCCTAAACCTCGATGCCAACAACTCTGATGCTTTCTTAGAGAGGTATAAATCCCTTACTAGATCATTTACCTCTGCTTGGCTAAATTGTTTAGGATTACACTCAAGTACCATTTCTGAGCCTTCAGAATTCGAACTACTTGTTAAGTCCGATTCAATCTTATGTTCAAATTCTCTAAAAGTAGGTATAGGTAATCTGAATGTCATACTGGACGGATTGCAGATTCAAGGGATGAATACTTGATTTTGTGTTTACTTTTTTTCCCCGTGACCACTTGTTTAACTTAACAAAAATAGCAATCTGAACTGTGGTCCTTCGGCTTTCTTCAAATCATCGGGATAGCAAATGGCATGTTTGTTTTCTTTGTTCCATTGCCTGAGTTTTTCATAGCAAGTTCGACAAACTCTGTGCGGAGCCCATGGCTTGTCTTGATAGAGGAGTCTTATTCCAAAATATGCAAAGTATGCTTATCTCACAAAACTGTTAGTGTTTTTATCTTTGTATAGTAAATGTATAGCTTCCACAAATGTAGCAGAACGTGTCCGGATCATTGACGCATTTGCCCCTGGGAGTAGCCATGTCATCTGAAAAAAATGGAATTTTCTTTTAGCCAAATTTCCGTCCTCTCAGGCCTGTTGGGTACGCATTCTCATAACGGTGCATATACTACAAGCATCCATCATATAATTTCATATGTTAGAACTAAATAGTAGAAGTATTTGAGTAACATGTCATGAATAGCTACGCAACAAAATGCCTGTGAAGATAAAATACTCTCACCTTACAAAACTGTAGCTTATAGCTGAATATCTCGTTGTGCATCGTGTGTCAAAGAAAACAAACTGCCTCGAATTGAGGTAACTGAATGGAAAATTCTTATTTAAGGACCTTTAAGGGGCTAAGCATCTGTCTGTCGTGCAAAATTTAAGGGCAATCGCCTTTGTTTCATGTCCTAATCGTGATGAGTTGTTTACACATCTGCTCGCCGGTTGATATACTCCCAGCTTATTCAAACAGGTATGCAGCGCCTTGTTTACTCAAGCATGCTGTGTTTCTGCACATTGTCATTAAAAACGAAGGAAAAAACATGGACTTGAAGGAAGAAAATGAAGTCATATTCAAATTCAGCGCATCAAAATTGGTAGAAATCACCCAACAACTCTTACTGTTTACAAAAGTTGAAAATTGTTCTCCAGTGTGATCGATCATTGATGATCGTCATTATGCTGCCATACCCCACCAACAAAATTTAGCAATTGATAGCTCTCCTAAAGTACACTCATATAATATTGACCTCCCTCATAAATGTTAGGAATTATACAAGTCAAGTTTAATTTGCTATCTTTGTTTTTTTGTCTTTTACAATGAAGAACTGTTCATGTGGACGAAATTGGACGAAAATCCTTTGCTAAGAATGCTGTAAACATAAAATATATGTTTACAGCATTTACAGCTGTACACATAAAATATAAAAAAGGTGGTATTTTCCATTCCATTCTACGTTTTCAACCTTATTCAAACGATTCAGTAATTAAATTAACAGATTTAGAATAGTTTTATAGATTTCTTTCTCACGGAACATAACAGTTACCAATTTCAATGCTAGTAAGTATAAGTATAAGCACACTTGTTTGCAGTTGAAAAAAAAATTTCAATCACAATAATGTTTCGAAATCGCCCACTCTTAAAGCACTATTACTATTGAATACCTCCTTGTATAAGAATTTTTTATTATGAATGCCACACAAAAGTACTTTCTCTTCAAAAGAACACTTTCCTCCAGGCAATTTTCTACACTAAAATGGTTCCAAATACAGACGAGAAAGAGGGCCAGGACACAACTACCTTATTACATAAAAGTACCAGATAGGGTATAAATCGTTTTAGCTTATTGAAGGTGCTAGTAAATTTGCCCCCGAAAATCTCCCATAAAATAAATTTGTTCCCTAAATTTTTGCGCCAAGTAATTTTACACCCACTTACTCACTTTTGAAAATCTTTCTGGACAACTTTAACTAATAATATAAATTCTCTCTCGTATTTGATATTTTAAAATCAGAAAAATGATTTTATGTAGAATTTCATTTTTAGTTTGTATCAAACTATCCAGAATATATTTTTGTTAGACTGGGATGAAAGAAGGTCCAGGTATTTAATTTTTGTGAATTTGGTCAATATTTGCGATAAACTAACACAACCGTGAAAAAAAAGTCAAAATAACAGATGCCTTCAAGCAAAATCCGAAACAAGATTCATAAACAATAAAGAAATCTAAGATAACATCTGACAAGTAAATTGTTGGATGACTAGAAGAAAAAATACTATCAGAACCAAATGTCTTGAACTGACTGGTCAAATAGTCGTCTCAGAAACTTCTTTATTGGTTTCGGTAAGGAGATTCAGAAATTGCTCAGGAAGAGATCCAGCTAGTCAATTAGTAGTGTTAATAGCAAACAGATGACCATAGAGGTCATGCTTTTCTACCAAAGGTCTGGAAACTCTCACAATAACGAAAATTTGTGATACAAAGGGTTTAATAAAATGAATAATATCGTAATATTTATTTCAATAGTTACGACTTCCGGGTCTATTTGAAGCAAAGCATTTACAAATGAATTAACGAAAATTTAAGAAAATGTATGCTACCTTACGCTAATTTTTGCTACTTTTAAAATTGACAATACTGTAATAGATCTTTTAAAAAGTCATACCTTCAAGCCTTATGCAAAGAAACGGATTTAAAAAGGAAAAATTATGCATTGGCGGATTTCTGCCATTTCTCTTCCCATAACTGTGAAAAACTTGACTATGAATATGGGTTATTTAACAGCAAGCTTTTTGTAATTTGGTTTCCTCTCAGTGTTTTCTGTATGCAAGGAAATTTTCAGCTGCAGAATCTTTTTAGCAAACATTCCTCTTTTTGAATTTAAAGTCTTTCTGGTCAATCAGATGTTCCAACATACCCCTCTTTCAAAATATGGGATATCTTTAAAGCGTATACTTGTCGCAAGAGCTTCTGATTATTCCAAATACTGTCAAGATTTTGAAAATAGTAGTAAACACACCATGAAGATAAAAGGGAGGATTGCTTGGGGATATAGACTCACAAAAATAAATGTTTGTAGCATTAACTCTTTTTCTTATTTTGAAAAAGTTTCCTTCATCAGGCGTTACCACCTAGGATGTGCATCTCCACTGTGCCCTGTCTTCTACCTCTTTTTCTCTTACACCCCCGTTCTTTATAGTTCATTTTGCCGTGTCCATTGAACTGTCCTTTGACCACACCCCTATTCCTTCCCCCCTTGATTCTTTAATGTTTTAAAGCTTTTCTGATAACATGCTTAAACCATTTTAGACTAGCATATCATTTTCACTTCTGGTGTTATTTTTTCCTCGTCACTTTTATCTCGTCTTTTCGGCCCATACCTTATTGCCAGTCCACCGCTGTACTATATACTTTTAATTACTTTACTTGGTAATCGTCAGTCACATACAATTTCAGAACCAATAGCCATCTCTGGAATACTAACGTTATTCTTTCTTTACCCTCCTCACAGCCACAGTTCAGTTCACCTACATGATTATCCATATAAATTTAAACTCCTTAAGCTAACAAAAAACACACTAGACTATTTTGTATTCCAAGTTAGAGACTTGGTTTTTCTCGCGGTTAGAATTTTTTTCATAAAGTAATAGTTGAGAATATTTGTAACCGTTGGTTGAATTCTTAAACAAAGCTACCACGATTGATTTGGAGAATACCAACGATTGATATTACTACCCTAAACATTTAGCAACAAAAAGATTTGTAAATGTCAGAGTAGAGAACGTAAAGCTGCTGATAACGTTTAAAAAAAGAGTTGAATTGGTGTCTTACCATATTTGCCTTTCTGTCTTCTGCAGCAAAATTTGACAATAGCTCTGCATATCAAAATAGTTTCATTTATAACCAAGAGAAGTATTATTAAATTAAAATATCTGAATATGCATGAAACAATTTCTTGGTAGCTTTGTTACTTTTGCAAAGCATTTTGATACAAGAGCAAATAAACCCAACAGAAAACCTACGCAAAATGTGCTCCACGAAAAAGCGAAAAGAGGGTAACGGATGAACTTATACTTTATCTATCAATACATTATCCGACCTCTTTTTCTTTCCTACATATACACTCACCAAAATAGTTATACAAAGCAAGACTCCCTGTAAAGAAAGCAAATTAGAACTGACCCCAACTGAGAAAGCAGAAAATGTAAAATTAATACTTACAACCCATTTTGTTCTGTTCACAATTTTGTCAACTACTGAATGCTGCCAACCAAAAAAAATGAAACAAAAGAACCTCTTTGTTGTAACGATATCACGTGATGATGCACTGGTTGATTTTCGCGCGCTTGAACAATAAATTGCATCCCAAGATAACTTTTAAAATATTTAGTGGATAGCTAAACCTTTTTAATTATTAAATAAATTTTTTTCAAGAAATATCTTGCTGGTAGATAGTTAATATTGAAACTTACGTCATAAACTGGAATTGCTGAAAGGATTTATTACAAAATTGTCAACTCATTTTTACAAGAAAGCAGAAATCTATTTTTATTAAGTAAGAATTTATTGTTTGTCTTGTATGAAGTACCAAGTAAACAATTAAGGTAACAAGTGAAATGTCTTTAGAACTTGCAATTAAGCTGTCATTACAGAAACCTTGAATCGTTGTCCAGACCTCTGATAACTATACATATTCTATTAAAACTTTTGGCAAACACACAGAGAGAGAGAGAGAGAGAGAGAGAGAGAGAGAGAGAGAGAGAGAGAGAGAGAGAGAGAGAGAGAGAGAGAGAGAGGAAGAGAGGGGGAGGAGGGAGGGGGGGAGAGAGAG
>RDPX01000321.1:152201-170472 GCA_003991215.1 Morbakka virulenta
GATAGATTGATTGAGAGAGAGAGAGAGAGAGAGAGAGAGAGACAGACAGAATGAGAGAATGAGAGAGAGAAATTGAGGCAATAAATAATGTATAAAAATCTTTCACTATTAACTCTTAAACCAATAAAATCTAACAAATACATATTTTATCTATGACTTTCATATAACATTCAGAATAATCAAAATGACTTTAACCTGTACATCATTAGTAATTTATTTTTTCATTTGGACAAAATACGCAGACAGTCTTAAAAACAATTATTTACATTACTTTAGAAAGTTTGAAATTATTCTTGTAATGTAACTAAAAAATTTTTAAATATTTGTCGATAACAAATATTTGTGAAGAATCCAAGCAACAGAAGATCTTACTCGTTATTGCCAATTTTCTTAGTTTTTCGTTCTTTCACACGACGATTTTGAAACCAAGTCTTAATTTGTTTCTCCGTTAGATCAAGCATAACAGCCAATTCTACTCTTCTCTTACGAGTAATGTATTGTCCAGATAAGAACTCCCGTTCCAATTCTCTTGTTTGCTGAGAAGTGAAACAAGGGCGACTTCTCATTGCTAGATTTGAAAAAAAGGAAAAAGCTTCAGAGAATTTATCTTTCACCAGTGTGAAAATAGCCCTTTATTTTCAGGTTGCCTACTTTGCATACCATTTCTTAACATGCAAAATATTAGTCTTTAATGTCCATTGCAACTTCGTAAAGCTAAATTTCCAACAGGAAACAGTTTTGTTACTACCAAGTCAACCATGAAAAGCAACAAAGAAATGAAAGATTTGATTTAATGACCGCATGTAAATAAAATTACGATATGCATATCTCCCCCTCTAACTTTCTGTCTGCCTGTTCACGTATATAAACGACATAAAGCAGTGAATATTGATAGTTTTCCAACTATGATTCTTTAAATCCAGAGAGATTTCATCAATTTTTTGGCCTTTATGCTTCTTAACATACCGGTTTACAGCATGGGATAAAAATTCACCAACATCATTCACCAATATATTCATCAATACAAATATTTACAGCATAAAACAAATGTAAACACATTAATACGTCGCGTCAGCCATCAGTTTTCCTGATAAAGTTGATGGCTTTGAAACGTACAGAACTTTGCAGTCATAGATTTTGGATTGATAGGGTATGGAAATCCTTTTCTCGTTGTACAAATAGATTTCGGAAAGAAAATTAAATTTTCAGAACAAAACCTGCACTTTCGGTCTTCCCCCGTCCCTGTTTCCTTCGTCCTCGTAGGTTTATTTCCATGCATTTCTTTCCTATAAACTCTTTATCTATCCTTTTTGCATGGCCATACCACCTCAATCTTACCTCTTGCAACGTCTTAGAAGATTCTCTGACACCAACCCATCTCCATATTTCTAACACGGTCCAGTCTAGTCACACCAAGTGCCCTGCGCATCACTTTTATCTCTGCTACGTCAAACTAGCTTTCTTGACTTTTGGTTAGAGGCACTGTTTCCATTCATATAACATTGTAGGTCTTACTATGGTCTTGTATACCTTCCTTTTAAGTTTCTTTGGTATGTGCTTGTTGCATAACAGACCCGTTGCCTTCCTCCAATTATTCCACTCAGCTTGAATCCGCTTGTTGACCTCTTCCTTAATTCGTCCATCCCTCTGGATGTCAGAGCCTAGATATTTGAAGTACTCAACTTCCAGCACGATCTTTATTGAATGACCATGGCGAATACGAATTGACTAAGTGCAGAGCCTTGGCGTTGTCCCACTTTGAGTCTGAATGGTTCTGTCATTCCTACAGTACTGCGTACCACGGTGTCAGAATTCAAATATATTTCCTATATCACCCTAACATACTTTTCGTTCACTCACTTGCTCCTGAGACAGTACCACAGTTCTTCCCTTGACATTCCATCGTAGGGCTTTTCAAGTTCGATGAAGATACAGTGAATCTCGTCTTGTCCTTCTCTATATTTCTCTGCCACAGTTCGAGAGGCAAATATGGGTCCACGTGCTACACTAATCTGTACTTCGCTCCTTATCTTACCATTCACCACCCGTTCTAAAAACTTCATAGTGTGACTGACGAGCGTGATGCCTCGGTAATTTGCACAGTCTTGAATGTCTCTTTTGTTCTTGAATATGGGAAGAGGTTGCTTTTCCTACACTCGTCCATGATTCTTCCAGTCTCTAGAATGTTGGTGAACTGCGTTACAAGAAACTCTGGTCCTTTCTCTCCCAGAACGTTTCTCCTCCAATTTTCTCTAGCCTTGGACACTTTCTGTCTCCTCTCTTGCACACACAGTATCTTTATCCGCCTCCTTTCTATCACATCTGCCACTTCCCTTCTTCTTTCTGTCAGACTCCCCACGTTCAGAGATCATAATAGAGTGATATGCAAATGCTATTTTAGTAACGTCACAAAACTATTAAAAACCAGTGGTCCCACACGGCAATGTATATCTAACTAAGATGCTGAAATGCGAGAGGCAGAGGTTCTTGAATGCGAGGCTTAACCACTGTTTCCAAATGCATATAGAAATAAAAGTGAAGAAACAACATTGACTTGAGTACACATTTAAATCAGCTTTTTCTTTGAGATTGTATGTTAATGCTGACCATTTCTTTTAAAAATAATGAAAGCTCTTAGAAATGGGTAATAAAAAGCCGGCCGATAGTCTAAAGAATTTTGATGGCGAAATACACCCCTTCACTAAGAAAAAAAATTACTATCAAGAATATATATTTACAGGCAATTTATAATATCCCAAGAGTTGCACCGAATTGGAATAATACCGATTCCCAATGGTCTCCCGGTCTCCTGGTCTCCTGGTCTCCTTCTCTTGCTGCAGAGCTATTAACAGTATGTTCTTAACCAGATTATTTATTTAGCCTTAACTCCCAATTGTCATTATTTTACCTTTCTTCATAATTACAAATCCTTTGCTACAATATTATTTTCAGAAAAATAATTTCTAGAAAAAGTAAAATTGAATTCGCTTTCCGCATTTTATCTCTACCGAATCAAAATTCATTGTCTTACTGAACTGGGCTATTTTTAATAAGACTGAGCGTCATAATTTATCAGCCTCATTTTTCAGTGGAATAATTTTCACCTGTTTCCTGAATTTATATCGCAGCTAATTTACGAGTTTAATAATCTTAAAGTTTTAGCACACAGCAGATATATTGATTAAAAACTTGTTACTGTAGAATAATAAAACAAAAGGTTATTGCAATTTGATCAGTGGAAAGGTGATGAATCCGTAATATTTTTGAAACCTATAATTGATTCTCAAAGAAAAGTCAATATGGATTTCAACCGCCAAATTTAGGCTTATGTTTGGAGATTTGTTGGACATAGTGATTTATAACTAATGTTTTCTTCATCGTCTGTTGTCAGGAAAGTACCATGGCTTTGCAAAATATTTTTGAAAGTTTACCCTTGGAGGAGCCAGGAATCAGCAGCCAGTTCAATACAGAAGTCTGCATGGGATTGTATTAGTGTTTACATAAACACACACACACACACACATATATATATATAGTATTGGAGTGAACCACTCAGAAAACTTTAGCCAAAGATGTAACTGGCTGATTAAGTGACAATAATGGGATAATCCATACATGAACAATTCACACCACAACACAAAGGACAACACAACGAAAAACATATGAATGAACATATCCGCAGAGAGAAAGAAAAATAATGACGTATGAAGGATAGAACTATGATGAAACGTGATGAAAAATGTTAAATGATATATGACTAAGAATAATGATTAAGATGATAATAATGACTATGAATAAAATATATATCATGGATCATCAGTCGATTACCACGTCAACCATGTTAAAAAGCCCCACTGCTCTTGTTTGAGGATAATAGGTTACGGAGGATGCTAAAATTATACTGAGAAATGAACGTAGTACTTTGGTCTAGGGTTATTATCCGAAAGGAAAGGAGGAAAATAACCTATTCTAAAAAATACCTACCTGTACTTCACAAACCAAAGATACTTAATACACAAAAAGAATGCCTAAAAAATCGATAACAAGTTACAATTATGGTAACAAGAAAGCAATTTAATGTGAAATCGTTAATCAAAAGCAGTCAAATACTAATATTTTGTCAGATATGCAACTCTATGAGTTTTAGCTGAATTTTGGGAAAAATAAAACCTGTTTAACTTTAACATCTTATCGATGACAAAATTTCTTTTTTGATTATTGAAATTGTACAACAATCATTAAAGCTGGCTTGGTTCAATTACTACTTCCTACCTATATTAAATCAAAACTGTTTCCATAAATAGAAAAATAAATAGTAAAATAGAAAAACCAGAATTCTTCAACTCACATGAAAAATAAAGTACAGAATTTGTTCAAATACTAGGTTTACATCTAAGTTTACTAACTCCATGTAAAAAGCCCATTTTTATATTGTATTATTTGTCTGTTTTATATTGTTGTATTGTTGTTTTCAAGATCAATATAGACTACATGTTTTCATTCAAAATTTTTACCCACTACATGATTTTTTCTTTGTTTATATTTTTTCTTATTCACCATGGCTATCCTGAACCTATCCACTAGTAAAAAAAGCAATATTTTCTTCAATTCACATTCAAATAATTACAAGAAAGGCCCAATGAACTGTAAAATTTTAAACCACCTGCTCTCTGTTATATCATACGTGATACGTACCATGATCAACATCCTGTTTACCTCTCAACGGAAAATGCTGTCTTCCAAAAGCTGGGTGAATCTGAGGGACATCTTCAGGAAACATACAAGGGGTCATTTGTCGAGACAGTTTTGATACAATTGACTTTCCTCTGTTCTGATAGGTCATATTTGGGTGTGTAAACTGGAATGGAAATACGTCTTTAATTTGACTTTTGTATGGATTAGAGGCTGCTATGATAAGTCTATCATCCAAGTCTGTAATTGTGTACCCTTGGTAACTGGTATCCGAAACGGACGAAAAGTCTGTGTGGTACAACCTGGATGAAAATAAACAATACATTAAAAACTCATATTTTTGTAGAAAAAAATAATAAAATGAAATTTTAAGTTAGCATTCATTTTGCAAGTGCTTGCGTGTGATAAAATATTAGGTACTTTCATACATTTACTGCTCCAGTCTCGACATGGCCCTTTTAAGGTTGCCGCACTCCTTGTGAATTTGTCAAATTTGTTGAGACATCGATCTACAGTTATTTTCAAACTATTTTCAAATAATGAACAAAGACTTATAAGTCTCTTTTATAACTTTAGGAACCACGAAAATTAGATATTTGAATAAAATCGGTCACAGTGGATCGGTTCTGGAAGATCGAATAAAAGCGAAAAGAACGAAACAAAGGTAATACATAGGGGTGTGGTTTAATTTTAAAAATATGTTGCAACTTAGTGGGATGAAACAGAAAAGTGGCCTTACACAACCATAAAGGTAATTATAGAACTGGAGTACAGTATTTAAAGAGAATATGCTACAGTTGTTTTAAGCCTCATTTAAAGAACAAAAGCAGAAAATCTCACCAATTTATGGTCAGATGAACGTCCAGATGATTAGATGGCTGTTAGACACGCAAAGATAGACTTAATTTGACAATTTTCATGAGATACAGAAAGTCTTTTAAAAGTAAAAAATAATTGATTAAGAACTACAAAAAATCGGACTTTTAGTTACATGTAAGGCTAAGGACCCAAAACCATTGCGAAAGCCATCTGCAAATAAATAAGTAAAAGAACTTTGATGAAGCCCAAATTACCAGTTTCTTTGTAAGATTTTTTTCTGTAGTGTACAAAGATATAGGCATAACTGACTCAAATTTCAGCAAGAATATGAAGTTTCCATTTGCAAAACACTGTGGTAATTTGTTGTCTCTGAAAAAACTGAGCCTACCAATAACCTGAGATTAGATTAAGAGTTTTGAATCATGCAAGGACACGTGCCATCTTCGCTGACATGTTTGATGTGGCAAATGAGTGACAAAGAGTTAGTTTCAGTTCCTGCATAATCCTTGTGGTATTGTTAAGTCGTATTAGTGTGCAAAAGCCTATACTACAGCCACAACAATGCGCCTGCTATAGAATATTGCCTTTGATACATATTCATCGATATATTTGGCAAATTAATTGTTAGTTGCAGACGAAAGAGTGAAATAAATTGAGAATAAAAATTATAGTTACGCGCCAATTGTCCCGACTGAAATATTTAATCCATATTGCCATATGATATTTACCTAACGCTTTTATCTTACCGCGTCAGAATGGCATGACTCTTTGTTTTGCTTGGCGCTACTGGGTCTAGACAGAAGCAATACTAGACTTACATCTCAACCAGGGCGTACCATTCTAGAGTTACTTGATCTGTTCGCGCATGTTAGTTTAGTGTTCTTATCATGCGTGACATTGTTCCAGGAAATCAAAGTGTCTGGAAAATAGGTGAAATGTATGGGATAAGTATGTTACGGAGGAATTTCCAGATGTTGCAGGAGCGCAGTTTAATATTGTTAATAGAGTGTCAGTCGCTGATCTGACAACCCTTAGATTTATAAATCACGATACCCATGCAAAGACAGCATCTAATTTAAAGGAAAAACAGACATTTTGAATAAGGTTTTAAAACGTTTACTTTGAGGGGACAAAGGCAGCTCATAGTCCAGAATGCAATTTATTATGAAAAGAACATATCAAACAGTTGATGCTACAACAGGAGATGACACCATTGAATTAATTGAAAATGAAGATTGTTGAAGTTGAAGCATTTGGGAGAGAAAATTTAATGGATTGGCCTTCCTTTGCCATGAAGCGCAAATGGTTGCAGAAAGAGAGAAAAGCGACAGAGAAAAAGGCTTTTCATATATACTCTAGTATTGAGCAAGCGTAAGAAGGTGTTATTGTCGTGGAAAGGGTTGTAAAACTACGATTATTAACAGCTTCCTGTGGATTAATATGATGACCCTTCAAATATGAAAAATTTTAAACAAGAAAATCCAACAGCTTCTTTCAGTTGTTCTAAACTTTAAAAACTGCTCAGGGCATTTGGCTTGCCAAAAGTCAAAAAAGTGGTCTCTAGCCAAGGGATTATCTACCACGAAAAGACAGTAGGCAGTGCTAGCTCTGTTTCCTCGTATATTTTTAAAATCACTCGCTCATTATAAGGTCTAAAGGCAACTGTTAGGCATGAAAGTTAAAGCAGTTGTCTTTTCCTACATTTTTACTATATCTTTTGTATTTCTTTTTCTTCTACGAATACCATCTCCGAAAGAATGTACAAACGCAATGGTGTTCTTGTTACTACAGAGAAACAAAATGGTAGTAGCACTTTCGGAGAAGTAGTTAAGCTTACACTGGTAACCTTCTGTGTAGTAAACTGATGATCAGTCAATTAACTAATTGATCGCTGCCATCTAAAACAGGATTTAGGATTGAAACTTGATGCTATAAAAATGGTCGCTTCTCTTAGGACTCTTTCCACCTTGTCCTATTTTTACGTTGGACTCCAATACAGTAGAGGCTACAAACTCAAGTAGTTATCATCCGTTTTTAGCATGTCGAAGTAGTTGAAAACTGCAGTTTATATTTTTAAATCACAGGATATCTATCAGAATCATTGCCGTTGCTATGTACGGTGATATAATACGCAAATCCAAGTGAAAAAACTGTTTTGTGTAATATTTTGTGCAGTTCAATATCTATACAGGAGTTCTCTAAATACAACCCCTCAGACAGGTTAAAAAACTTATGAAAAACGGGAAGCTTTCGTGTGTATTTGTAAGAGAAGATGGAAACCAAGCCCCGCTTCCTAGTTATTTTGTATTCCCTCCCAAACGTTCACAATAGGAAGAATATTTAAAAAGTGGCAATGCAGGATAAAGTATTAATGCCCCTTGTTAGATATAAGAAAATACATACAGTTTATTATTAAAATACATACTGTTCATTGACAATTTAGTTTGTCATTTCGTTTCCTTTTCTCTTATCTGCCTATCGGATCGATCAATGACTACTTGGTGGACGACATTAATTGATCCGTGAGCCTAATGACTCCCCCGTTTGCCCCTGTTTACCAGGGTAGACGTATGAGAAAGTTCTAGTTTGTCATAACCATTTCCAGGAATTGATGTAAACCACTTTGAGGTCAACTTAACTTGGCTAAATTTCTCTACTAATCTTAAAAATTCTAAACTTTATGGACTAAGAGGAAGCCACAGATATAAGAGCTTTATCATGTTTTGAGTTGTAAGCTTTTTCTTGGCTAAATTTGTTTAAGAAAACTAAGGCAACAGTACCCTCACTGACCGATTTGGTTAGCTTGTTGGAAGGGAGGTTCATTGTGGAAAATAATTAACAAAAGAACAAAATAATAACAAAACAGCTTAAAAATGAGATAACTGTGTTAATTTTCACTTAAGATTGGCAAGTACTCACTGTTTCTTTCCTGCAAGAAAGAAAAACCTATGCAATAAATTCCTTAAGGAAAATCTAACCTCTGGAGAGAAAGGAAAGTTTTCTTCTTAGTAAACCCTAAAATTAATCATTTTCATGAATTTGCATTGTCATGAAAATTTGCCATACTTTTGTTGCGGAAAAAAATGTCATTCTGTAGAGCAGATAGCATAAAGCTCCTTGGACTTGAAAGGATCCAGTTTCACCTTGCACGAAGCACATTTTTTTGTCTTGCTTAAAATTTTATTGTTAACTTTACAAAGGAAAAGTAGAATATTATTGTTAGATTAATAATCTAATCTAATATATATATAACAAGCGGAAATAATCAAGTATCGTATTCATCCCATCTGGGTATGTAAGTGTCCAAACGAGAAATCCACTTATTCCCCTTTATGAGGCATGATGTCTCTTCAAGGGGCAAATTGTCCTGAAATAAAAAAATGTTCATATCATTCTTGAAGTCACAACTGTTGTCAATAAAATGACAAACCAGTTCACAAGTCCTAACTTCCCTTGAAATTATTGACATGTTTAATAAACCTAATGTGGCCCTAGGGGTAATGTGGTATTACACGCATACAGACTGCGGTGTTAACGACATTCACCAGCGTAAAAAACAAGAGACCATGTGCAATTACTACTTGAAAATAAAGGTGACTTATGAGAAATCGGGTCAACAATTTTATGGGTATAAGTTGATTTGTAATTGATGAACCTTCGAGTCTTGGCAAGTAAATTGAAAAGGCAAGGGAACTTTACAAGTATATCCTTAACGTTTTTGTTCCTTCAAAAAGGCAAGAATATAGCTTTAAGGATAAGTTTTTAAAAAAAACATGTTTTTGTCTAATATCATTTGTTTAAAAATTTTATAAAATATTATATTGATACCAATGAATTACTTGTGTCAATTTAGCACAAAGGCTATAAAATTGTTAGCAATATTTTTCCTTTTCTTTCTCTGCAAAAACGTGAATCTATCAATCCATGAAATTTCTTTGGCGGTTTTGAACAGTCTTTTGACTGAGACCCTGCTGTTTGAAATGGTTTACAAAAGGCTTGGTATGTTTCCAAACCGCTGTCCACGTCATCCTTTATATCAATCAGATGTCTTTGCACCCACTTGTTAGATTATTGAATATATGTATGTATATATACTGATATACTAGTAAATTACTAGCTTTAAATTACTAGCTGATTTGTCCTACTGCAAGGTATGATGGCTTGTTTATAAGATCTAAGATTCCTTCGAACACCATAGTCAGTCCATGCTGTTTAACGTTTCATCCATTTGTACAGCGAACCTGTCCTGGAGTGATGCTAACTCCTTTACCCAGTTAATTGAACCACATAAGCCCACATCCTTTCCAATTTTTTATTTTGTCTAACTGTGCTGTTACCATCACCACGTTTATTGCTATAATATCCTGTCTTCTTTCAACAGATCAAGCTTTAAATACCATGAACCATTCTGCATTCCTATTGTGCTGTACTTATTCCTCCAAATACGCAACCAAAAATCGCAAGCTTTCCTTTGCAGTTTTACTCCTTCGCTTTTAGATAATTCATTATTCCTCTGGTATAATTATACTTGGTACGATTATGTACGGGTGCTTTCTCTTTCTTTGTGCCTAATTTCACCCCCAAATGTACAGACGGTCTCAAAATTCAGTGTTAAGCAGAACACAGAACCCCCTTAATTTTTATATTGATTTGAATTATTCTCACAATTAAATCAATACAAAGTATAAGATCTTCAACTGTCATTAGGTTTTTTTATGCAATTTCATTTTCCCTTCTTTCACCTTACAGAAGTCTTTAGTGCAACTGGTTACCTTTGACATTTGATTTTTTTGTACTCATTTTAATTCTTTTTATTTATAGTTCAATTTCCTCTGAATTTTATTTCCGTAAATCTAAAATCACTTAGTAGTATACCACTTATAAAGGAGACGTGCCTCACTTTCGAGTTCGGAACCTCTCTTTTATTTCCAGCTTCACAAATCAGAAAATTGTGCATCCGCAATGGCGCAATTTTCTGAGAAGTGGTACATGATATTTGGTGAGAGGCAAATACAAAAACCAAGCTCTATTAGGTTATGCGCTATCATAAGCAGCTAAGATCGTTAGCCCTCTTCCTTCTCTTTCAGCTCACTCCTCTTTCCTGTATAAGGGCTTGTTCATATGTCCTAATTTTCATTGTCAAATATTACTTCAAAGATGCAAATTGTATTGCGCACACGTTCCAGCTATGTACATTCAAATCAAATGGCTTCGTGTCATATTCACAATTATCATGATATCTCAGCATCAGGCGACCTTGCTTCCTAGAACCATTGCTGGCCACACTAAATACAATGAGCTTTGAAATACATTTGTCGTCCATTCTTTTGACATGCCTAATCTTTCTTAACAATTTCTGAATAATATTTAATTACTAATTATATAACATTTATAAATAATTGATTTATGATGATTAAATATGTAACCAGACACCTAGTTGGGTTTTTTAATGTTTTTAAAACTGGGATGACCAGATGCAAAGAAACCCTTCAACTTAAATATTTTGCAATTAAAGAATTTAGTGACTTTCTTAACTTTCATTTATAGCTATTTTTCGGTTACAATTAACTCTACAGAGACTACAGTTTAAAGATGTGATAAAAGCATAGCAAAGATTGAAAACAAATTATAATGCCAATCAATGCTTTAAAAATTCCATATTTTATAGGGTATAAAGAAAAATCTAGGACGAAAATTAACTCTAAAATTATAACTTGCCTTTGCTTTCATATTACTACGGCTTATTATTATTATTATTATTATTATTATTATCATAATTATTGACAGACGTAAAAACACACATCATAAGATTGACGCATGGATGTTAGTGTAGTAAGTCCAAGGGTGTATAGCACTTTTCAATAGCTCTTAGTAGCATTTTGCTCCCTGTTTATTCGTTGTGTTTTTCTTTCTTTTTCTTGTAATTTTAGACATACTTTTCAATAAAAAAAATTCCTCTCCATAGTTTTATTGTGCAAGAACTTCAGGAATTAATCTGATCAACAACAGTCGTATGATTAGATAAACTTGATAGAAAAGTTTATCTTTGTATCAGCAACACGAACAGAACGTTTTGTGTGACATTATTTTCTCTTACATTCTACATGACACAAAATAGACCATGGTGTATCATGACCCTGTTGTCCGGGTACAAGCCCAAATTTATTGTTTAAGCCTTTTATTTGCTATGCACATTCGTATTCTCCTACTTGTTCTTTCTACCATCTTAAAAGTGCTGTAGCAGGGAAAAGTATTCAAATTATTCTTATTCACCTATTTCTGCCATGACATCGTCTTCTTGAAAGCTACGTCGTTTATGCCACGCCTTATCTTCTTTGGCTTGCAACACCATCACCAGCTTTATCAGTTTCAAACTGACTGCATTCTGTTTTTCAAACAACGCTAAAAATACTTAGTTGAGATCTTAAAATATTTATTTTTATGGTCATATATATATATGTATATATATATATATACACACACACACACATGCATAATCATTCTGATTGACTGTGACTTTCAGTGACGTCCTGTTCAACTCAACAAAAAACTCAACAACGTTTTTTTGCTATAATACTTATTGGGGTGATAAAGTAATTATTTTTTTAAAACCTTGCTTACGTTTAATTGCAAGAATAGGAATCCAAATCTTGATCAGTCCATGTCAAAATAACATCAATGTCATTTCATAACAACATCTGTAAAGGTTAATTGTCTGACGATAGTAATCAAAACAACATTGGAAACAAGAGCTTTACTTATATTTAATTCTTAAACTCTAAAAAGACTATTTGCATAATTTCTGACTGTAACAAAATAGTTTGTCAAAAATGATCTACCATGTTTCTAAAAAAATACTTTATAAATAATAAGTAAGTAGTATTATATGAAATTCCATACTAAACTATAATGTCCCAACTTTTCTTTTTCTTCAAGTGTGTTCAATTATTCAGCTTTTAATTTCTATTAATGATCTTTGTAGAAGAAGTGATGTGTCTACATTATGATAAAACCACCGTTTGGCGTTATTTATTTTCTAGTTTCAAATGTTTACAAAGGAAATGTTTTAAAACTTTTCGAATTAAAACAGTTTTCCAAATCAACTCTGACAAATGACCAAGGACAACAAAGTATCATACAATTCCCCAGGGTATCTATAAAATATAGAGACTACCGCTTAACATTGGTTCATCCATTTTTCTCTCTCTGTCCTGATGGGCCTGAAAACGTTTTAAAGAGTTTTAACAACTATTAGTGAATAATGTTATAAAAGTAAAATAAATTATTGGAGATTTTCCTCCAAATTCTCTAAAATGGTCACTAGACTCTGTCTTTTTAATATTATAATATCTTTCAGAGTTAAAGCTTTCAATACATCAGGTGTCTTCTGAAGAAGTGTATGTATGTAAGGTGTATGTGGTAGCTAAATGTTTATACACGTGTAAAATTGGATCTATATTTTTAGGAATACTCTTAATCTTGTTTCTAAATAATGTAAACAATTTCTATGTCACTCCAAAGGGTTAATTAGAGTTGGATTTACCCCTCATAACTGTATCAGGAATTTCCCACCTCTCATCTGCGTCTATGAAAAAAATAAGAAGGCAAATAGCATTCCACTTTCTCTGAAGAATAAACTGGGAACACCCCTATTAAAGTGTTTTATTATCAGTGAAGTCTCCCTGAAGGACACCATATAAGCTCTGTTACTGGGGAAAATGACGTTTAAACAAAACATTTAAAAATATTGGTCTTATTTGTAAAACACTGTTTGCACTTAATATTAGGTACCTGGGAATATATTGGTAAAAATTTAAATGAAATCGATGAAAATAATTGTTTTATTACCAAGAAAATTTAGTAATGTTTAATGCTGTATGTTTAATGCATTACTAAAGAATGGTAAAAATTAAGTGAGGTACTGTTTAAATGTCAGGTTGTCAAATATTTTCTTTTGTTAGCATGATGTGATTGGATTGATGGATATATTTTTATGTCCAATTATTTCTTCAAAATTATTATAAGGCTTACCTCAACTACAATAAAAAGGTCATTTTCGATAATGGCTATAACGACCATTGGCTAGTGTGGTCTTTTAAACCAACCTACTACAATGATTCTTTCAGGAGATATTCTATATAAAAAGGTATAAACGGTTTTTAATCATCACTAAAACTCGCATGATGGTCAAACAGTGGCATATTCTAATTGAATCTGGAACACCCTCGAATATATTGTACATGTATAACGTACAAAAGCATACATTTCTTGTCATCGGAAGAGATAAACAGTACGACAACCAGGCCTCCTTTGCTTTTATGTTAATAGGCTTTTGATTTCATGGATAAGAGAAAAAAGAAAAAGTTGGCCCATTTACATGTTCTCCAAAATTAAACGCAAATAAAAAACAAGAAAATGAAAGGAAAAGAAGTTCAGCAAAGTAACAATTAGGTGCAGACGAGATAGGTTAGGTTGCCTTGGACTCCAAACAACCTTGCACTCAAATAAAATCCAGAACCAAGGGCAGACATAAAATATAAGGCAATATGCATAGTGTCAAAAGAGGACAGAAAAGCATCCTGTTATGCTCACCCTAGCTTCATATATAAATAACGAAAAGCGTAACCATACAACCTATTTACTCCCTTCGTCATTAATGGCTATGTGATTTATATTGGATATCTTTATTATTATCTTACTTTATAGCATTTGCACAAGCTGTTCTTAATGCCACTATATTCCTCTTGGGCTAGCCAGATTTAGCAGTCAAAGGCCAAGAGGTTTCTTTCTCCTTGCATTTGTCAAGCGTTTCTAAGAATCCTAGCTGTCTTTTGTTCTATACCAATGTCTAATTCAAGACCTATCATGTCTTTTCATATCTTGAATTTTTTTCTTACACACCCTAAAGCTCCTACAAGAATTGGTACAACAGGAGCATTCGTCAGAGACCAAAGCCTTTGAAATTCAATTTTGAGGTTTTGATATTTTTCAATCTTTTCCTGTTCCCTATAATGTACCCTAAAATCTCCTGGTACAGCAACATTAATAACGATAAAAGATTTGCTTTTCTTGTCAACCACAATTAGGTCAGTTCTTCTGGCCTCCATAACATTATCACACTGTATGTTAGCATCCCAAAACAATTTCATGTCATCATTTTTAATTACTGCCTCAGGGTAGTGCTTATACCGTTTCTCCTTCCTTTCAAGATCATATTTCTCACATAATTTCCAATGGATTAGTTTAGCAATGTTATTATGTCTCCTCTTGTAATCCCGTTGAGTATGCTTTTTGCAATCACAAATTATATGCAATACAGTTTCTCCATTTTAACCACACATTCAGCACATCAGGATTTCTGTTCCTCTGTCGATCTTATGTTCAATATAATTTGTTTTTAGTGCCTGCTCTTCTCCGCAAATATCGTTGCCTCAGTTTGTACTTTCAAGTCACTCTGGGGAATCCCTTTCAAAGACAATCCTCTACCTACTTCTTCAGGCATTTCACGATCGAACTGCCCATACATTCTTTTTTCATGCCACTTACATTTTTGTTTAGTTTGATTTTGCACCTTAAATTCTTCTTTCTCTAATCAATTATGAGTTCTAATTATGCATACTTTTCTTACATCCTTCAAACGTAATTCATCTGACTCACGGACATATAACTAAGTTGTTTTCCTCCAATCTCACACATATTTCAATTCCAATCAGGCCTCTTCCCCTGTCTTTTGTTTTGAAGTATAACCGAACAACATCACTTTTAGGATGTAGAGCCCCATACATAGCTAAAGTCTTTCTCGTCGTTCTATCTAACTTCTTCAGCTCATTAACTTTCCAATCTACGATTCCTGCCCCATATCTGAAGAGTGCATCCGCTTAGGTATTGATAGCTTAGATCTTTCTTCTTACCATTTAATTTAGATTCTAATACCAACGTCAACCGTCTTTTATATTCAGCTACTACCTTACGTTTTATCTCTTTCTCTTTAATTTCATCTAACTCTAAAATTCTAAGATAGGTTTACCCATTTTTATCTACCTCTTTCACAATTTCGTCTGCAGGCAAATGAATTCCGTCAGACTTAATCAACTTCCCCCTCTTCAGAATAATCACTCCACATTTTTTCAAGTCACACTCCATGCCAATATCCTTGCGAAATACGAACACTGTTTGTACTAAGCTATCTATTGATCCTCACTCTTTCCAAACGATTTGAAATCATCCATGAAGAGGAGGCGACTTAACTTGAATTCTTTCTTACCCCATTCATATAAGACATTCGCTTTTCTCAAGACAAAGACATTGGGATCATGCATATCACGAATATCAGGAGGAAAAGACTGTTGTTATTATTATTACTACTATTATTATTATTATTATTATTATTATTATTATTAATATCATTAATAATATTATTATTATTAAAACTTTTATTACATTCAATTATATTAAGGTTTATTATGTTGATTTGAATCTTGGTTTATTTGGTGTTATTGGTACTGATAGCTTAGTCGAAACTAAAATGAAAATCTCTGATCCAACTAATGAGACCATGAATCTTAACTAAAACAGACCAATCAAAGTATACCTATGAAAAAACCTATTACACTTTGCCTGGCAAGCCCACACTCAAAACCCAAATATTTTATGTTATATGTTTGTGTGTGTCTTATTCAATCTTTCTGCTTTTACTTGACTCTCTTTTTCTATCTGTTTCTGGTCAAGCGATAAACACCTGGTTATTGTTATTTGGTACTGCAAAGGTGCATGGTTGGTAACTGCTTTTGTATCTGTTCTACTTTAAGCTACAATATATGAGCTAACATGAGTTAATGAGTTGCAACTCCCTTGCACTTGTGAGGTTGTTAAATTATTTTAAGTGAACAATGCCTCAGCTACATCATTTCAAATTCGTATGCAAAAATATTCTGTTGTTCCTGCATTTTCATCAAGGTTAAAGATCCTGTGGAAGTAACAGTCCGCAATATCAATACTTGAAAACACCAAAAATTGCCATTCTGTGAAGCGGTAGGATCCTCTAGAAACATATTGAAAAACAAGAATTGAGTCTGTCTTCAAGATGTGCGAACAAAAGTCACGAAATATATAATTTTGCGACAGCATCAGGAAGGTCATTTTTGTCATACACTTAAAGTGGTACCACAAAAGCGTGGGAGTTTTTGAAGTATTCGTGTATTCAAACATGAACTTGGCAATACAGTAAACCTGGCACGAGATCACTTGAACACTGCATGCACTCCCATGATCTGTTCTGAATAATAAGAGTATGAGATTCTGCTACCTTGCGTGTCAAAAATTGTGGCATATACCGTATATCCAGTTGCATACAAGTTGATGGCTCTACATATTACAGGGAAATAAGATAGTAGGGTCTCATATATATCACACATTTTTATGTGTCAGACAACTTTATCTCTTATGGTTTGTTGTGTGTTCAGTTTAAGGGACCTGGAGTTTTTCTCTTCATCGTCTATCACTTTCTTGCACTTCTTTAGATTTTACACATTTGAAAATCTACTTTTCATTGACGTAAACTTATCCAGCGCCCATGTACTTGCTACATATTTTCTATTTACTCTGCTCCCTAAGGTACCCCACATAGTTCCCCTTGTCTAATCAAAGTAAATTTACATAATTAATCCTTTCTTAATGAAATAAAGTGCTCAGCAATAACAATCAGGCATTTTACAGTCTGGCAGAAATAAGATGATTGTGGTTCCAGACGTTGTTATGGTCCTAGTCTTGAAGTGCGCGACGTATTAAATAAAAGGCCTGGTATTGGATTTAACCAGCGCCACTTTGGTTACCTGCAATAAATTAGCCCTCCTCCAACATTTATCTCCTTCCGCTGTCCATGTTACTATTTAAGAGTAACACTCGATACTTACCAAGGTAAAGTTCTTGTTAATTTTTTTTTCAAGTGTTTTTTGGCAACTTCCCTTCCACTGGCAGAAGTGTTTTAACTTTCTTGGCGTTTTATCACTGACTTTCTTACAAAGCAATTTCTTTATAAGAAAATGACAAATCTATTTCATAGTATATAATAGCAGGGTACATAATAGTAGGGTGATAATAGCATTGTATATATAGCAGGGTGATTGCAACGTTTATTCTAACGAAAACAACTAGGTAGTAAAAATACAGGCTGATTTTATTATTTCGGATTTCTTTTTGTCTATATCAAACTTTCAGTTTCACCATAAAAGAACAGTGCTGGAAAATGTTATAGTACAAGAAGTAAATAAAGGAGAGTTGTTAGAGACATTACTGCGGGAATGCACTAAGAAAAAGTTTTAGTTTGTCAAACTGACTTGTATGTTAGTCAGTGCTCTAGAGTCCGGTAGATGCTATTGGTTTAAGAACGTTTGTATGTATGTATGTATGTATGTATGTATGTATGTATGTATGTATGTATGTGTGCATGTACATATGTATGTATATATATGTATCTGTGTATGTATGTATATATGTATTTATGTATGTATGTATGTATGTATGTATGTATGTATGTATGTATGTGTGTGGCTTGACACATACTTTGATTGACAATTTTAGTTTTGTCTGGTTTAAATGTCTGTGCAATTTCAACTTTGATAATAAACGAAGTGCTTATCAGTCAGCCTTGTTCTATGAGAAGTTTTTCTATATTTTATGAAACAAAATTTACTATGTATTTATGTATTTATGTATGTATGTATGTATGTATGTATGTATGTATGTATGTATGTATGTATGT
>RDPX01000321.1:170495-203620 GCA_003991215.1 Morbakka virulenta
TATATATATATGTATCTGTGTATGTATGTATATATGTATTTATGTATGTATGTATGTATGTATGTGTGTGGCTTGACACATACTTTGATTGACAATTTTAGTTTTGTCTGGTTTAAATGTCTGTGCAATTTCAACTTTGATAATAAACGAAGTGCTTATCAGTCAGCCTTGTTCGATGAGAAGTTTTTCTATATTTTATGAAACAAAATTTACTATGTATTTATGTATTTATGTATGTATGTATGTATGTATGTATGTATGTATGTATGTATGTATGTATGTATGTATGTATGTAGTGCTAGTTTATAATTCTCATTCATCAATGGCATCAATAACTAATATCTTTTACAATTTTGTTTTCGTCGTAACGAAACGTAATCTTTAAACAGCCGAATTTTTTGTACTTCACAAACAAAGGGGACAAAATCTTATATACCAGTAAAAAGCATAGGAAAGGAATATTTTTACTAGATTCAGGTTAATCAATGCCACAGCAAGGAAACACCAAGATAATATTTAAATATGTTAGATCAGGATTGGGATAGCAGCCCAGAATGTCATGCCATGACCATGCAGTTTTTATGATCTAAGATCCAGGATCAGTCGATCCTTAACTTGAATTTGTAATTATAACGTACGAAGTTTACATAATTTTTGTCTTTTTTGAATTGTTAGGAACGAAAACAATTACAAGGCAACAAAATTGTTTACACTAATCACTTGTAAGTCTAGATGTGTTACTTAGTTATCTGCCATTTTTTGCAATGAAATGCTTCAAACTAAAAGTAAAAATTGAAATTCTAGTTGACATCTACTAAGATATTTAGAACCAATGAATTTTTGGACTATTTTTCTGTGATTTTTTACTTCGCAATAACGTCTGCTATAAACCCTAAAGGGGTTATATAAGGAGGGAATAGGCTCAAACAGAAACTATTTTTGGGAGGAATTAGTCTTCCGCAGAGAGATCAACGTGCACTTTCACAACAAAACATGCCAGCTGAAAATAAATGAACCCCCCTCCCCAAATGCCCTGATGCCTAACCCATATTACAACTCAACTGTTAACAAACTCTCTAGGAAATCTCTTGAACGAAGTTGATCTAAAATTTCTTCATAAAAATATGAAATATTCAGAATTTCATTATTGGCCGTTGATAGTGGGTCAATATACGAAAACTTGCACGCGGATTCGAGACGACAGCAATTAGGAGAGGAGAAGAAAAGTAGACAAAGCATGTTGATTAGTATTCTTCTGCCACCTCCGCCCTAACAGTAAATAATTGGTCAGTGCATATAAAGTTGAAATAGTTTAAAACGAAGCGAAGGCATATTGCTTTGCCCAATATTAAGTCTTGCAGAGTCACGTATCAGCGTAGGATTGAATGATTTTTGATAACTTTTTATGACTTTCTTCTCATATAACTTGGTGTACAGTTTAGTGAAGAAGTTGCCATAATAGTCTTTTTTGTCACTGTAATACTCTTAGTTATATCACGTCAGCATGATATATGCTTCGTCACTTTGAAACTGTACAAAAGCTTAGTATTATAGGAACGTACTGTTATACAGATCGTGTGCAATTGCAATCCACGTCCGCTACTTTTTCTTGTTTTGCAGTAGATCTTAAAAAAGACCAAAAAAAATCGATTAAGAGTACTGCATACAAGATTTTTTATCTTCCAAAAATTACTTTTCGTCCCTTGGACAATATTGTCTTTCACAGTTTTAAATATTTTATGTAATGTTGATAGGAGGAAAACTAATTATGAGCTTTCAATTACTGTGAGCACTCGAGTAATAGCTCATGAAAATTGAAACTTGATCATCTCTTTGTTTTACTTTGTTTTCGTATTTCTTGTAACACCCAAATGAAAAGAGCATTTATTAGTGAAATTCACTTAATTCATAATTTTTTTTCAGTTACAATTTTACATTCTTTTACTTTATTGCAAAGATCACTTCTCAGCTTTTCTTTTTGTATGTGGTAATTCTAAATAGCAATGACTCATTTGTAATGGTAGAATCCGGAAGGAAGGTTTCAATTTGGTCAGGCCTCAGTAAAAGTGGTCTTTTGTCAAGCTTTTTTAACCCATTTCATTCTTATAATTCTTTTGTAAATGTAAATAGTTACTATAATATTAATACATCAGTCTGTAATAGGATTGAACGTCACCTCCTACTATGCTATGTGGGCTGTTATATCTTTTTTGGCGTACAATCAATGTTACAGTATATGTATATATATATATATTCATCCATCAATATTTATATCAAAGCAAAGTAATGAGGAAAACATAATTAACGATAACCAAATTTCATCACCACCATAGCTTACTCGATGCTTGTCAGGTAAACATCTTCCAGATTCCAGATCAGATGTTGCTTTTAATGCCTCTCACTACAAGTATCTCAAAAACACAGTATGTAAATTTCTACTATCTATGAAGCTGCATGCTTACAAGAATTACACCAAGGAACAATATATATTACCTTGCACTTCATAAGTGTCTGTTCATGTTTCGGCCTGATATACTTAGGTACAGAGAATGTTTCGTTTACAACTTTAAAAACATGCGTTGACGATGACATATGAATCAATTCTGTACACATTAGATTTTAACACTATTGAAATTAGGCATAAAAGGTTTATATTGAATCATTCTAAATATGTCATTATCCTGTTTAAGATTTATTCTGCCTTTAAATAGGTAACTTTTGAAGTCTGTTTTGATGCTTGTCTTAAAGAACCCTTCCAAAATAGGATATTTTTTTGTCATTTTCAGAAATATTGATATGTATGTATAAGATGACACAATATAGGCTACTACGATATTTGTAAGTAGTTTCGCTGTGAAAGCATTGCAAGTAGCGATTAGAAACAATTCTTACTCATTATATTACTTGATCGTGTTAGAAAATATAATAATACCTTGGTGTAGTTTCAATTCCTCCCTTATCATTTTGGTATCCTCTGTTGGGAAATATGGATTTCCGTTGGGTATTGTTTGTGGTATAAACTGGCTCACTGTTCTGAATGTAGCATTCCATTCCAGAAAATGAATAAGATTTCTTTATTGAGCGTGAAAGACTTACTGTGGTAAGAGCCTAAGCTGGTAGTACCATTTGTCAGACAAATTACTTTGAGTATCACGTTTAAAATAACAACACGATAATATATCAACCACAAAATATGAAACACAACGTTCGAAATAAAACTATCTCTTCGAGCTTAAAGAATCAACCCCTAGCAAATAGAAATTGCTTTTATACTACAATTTGTTCATCTAATCAATTATAATTGTGATCATAATGTGGACTGGTGACTAGTATAATGCAGACAGGGGCCAGACGACACAAGTCCGTAGGCTTCAAGCAACAGAAAATGATAATTATCCGTTAATGTTTATCCTATAATCATTTATTTGAGTACTTTGCCGCCATATAGCAATAACAACTCTCTGAGGAACATGGAATACTATCTTCGTGTTCTTTTTCAGCTGTGGCGTCATTTATCATTGACGATACAAAGTGATTAGTGGGTTCAAATCTCTTTCTTTGTGTTACAGTCTTGTTTGATTTATGTACTTCCATCATTGAAAGTCACACGCTATTCACATTACCTGTTACTAAAGAAACTGATCTTTCGTGCCTGGCCCGCTAATTCAATTTCAGGTAAGCTAGTTTTTCTTACCCTGTCTCTGAGCGAGTTTTAACTGCATTATCATGGATTGTATAAAAACGCAGATATTTTTTAAATAGAACCACACATATTTCATGCAGTAAATGTATTATTAAGTAAATATTTGAGTAAGTACCACTTGAATGTTTCCAAAGGACATTGCTAAATGTTGAATTTTTTTTGGACTGAGGTGTACTTAAAATCAAAAAAACACTGTTTACTCAATTTTTGTTATCGCGGGCAGTTTCGTCATGACATTTTTTGTAATGGCTTTTTGGGGAATTTCACAATAAAAAAGCGTTATTACTCAAAGGTATTAAATCTGGAGACTGGGAGAAGTAGTTTACAATAGGGGCGTCTTCATCAGATCCAGGGCGCTAAAACCTGTAAATCTTCAGAATTTGCATGCAAAGAAAGATACTTATACAGCTAAGAAAATTAACAACCCTAAAGGATATTGTATACTCTTTCATGAGCATAATATCTCTTTTGTCTGGTCGTATCACGCCGGATCAAATTATACCTTTATGGCAATCAAAGGCAAGTCCTCAAAATGTCTGGTTTTATTAAAGCTGAAACTTTTGAAGTTGTTTTTGTATGTAGGATTCTCATCCATGTCGTTCTATTGTTTCCTGAGACTTGTCCACATGAATCAAATTATAAAACATCAATCTTCTTGAACTACAATGAAATAACATGTGCACTAAATATGTAGATTGCTGGTTTAATATTACTTACCATGAATCTCCTTTATCAAATAATTGTAAGAAACTATATGTTTGTTGAGCATGTAATACAGGGTCTCTTTCTACCTCTGCTGCAATCGATCTCATATTGTAGCCCTACTTTTCCACCGTTGACTTTAATACTTGGACTGTCTGATCTAGTGATAATTACCATCGTCTTCTATGTTTTATCTATAATTGCAAAACAGTGCTGCCCAGAAGAGGAGGTTCCCCATCATCTGCTAGCGGTAATGTATGCTCTGCTTATCTGAGATTATATACATTCATGATGTTAATGGCAATGGGATTGTAGGGGTCGATATGTCAATACATCATTTCTATGTACAGATTAAAAAACAAGCTGATGAAACGCAACCTTGTCGGAATCTTTACTAGGTAGAAATTTCATAGCACAGGCCTTGGTCGCTACGAATGAAGGCTCTTTGAGACCGTCAAGTCACAAACCTGGTTTTGTTAAAATAAATATTTCCTGTCTTAGGTGGTTCGAAACTAATCTTACTCTACAAGTGTAGCAAACAACAAGTTGATACCACTTGACGTCAAAGTACCCGCCTACATTTGAATATAGAATCTTTTCTTCATTGCTATTTTGATCTCCCTCAGATAAAGATTCAATAGTTGCTGCTACTTATGTGATATTTCAC
The DNA here is from genome assembly GCA_003991215.1 of Morbakka virulenta. Classification (NCBI taxonomy): domain Eukaryota; kingdom Metazoa; phylum Cnidaria; class Cubozoa; order Carybdeida; family Carukiidae; genus Morbakka; species Morbakka virulenta. The sequence goes on from RDPX01000321.1 coordinate 175,568, forward strand.
GGGTTTTCAAAAGCATCTATTATCTAAAACATTAGGGCTATTTCATGGGCCTAATACCTCCAAAATAATAGCGCACTTTACAGTAATCCATCGGGGATTTGGACTTGAGCTGATCGTTGAAGTAATTGTCTTGCTTTTTCATAAGCAGTTACAAACTGACAAATGTGTTCTGTAAAAATGTATAAGTAATTTGATATTTTATGATATCATAGTTTTTATACTAAAATTTCCTGTCTGTTTTGATATTGGTATCTTCAATTTAGTTGACAAGACTAACATATGCAGGAGACATTAGACCCTTTACGCCGTTGGCTACAGGATCTGAAATGTAACCATCATTTTCTTTGACATCTGCTGCAGCTTGTACCAGGGTTTCTTCTTTTGCATATTCATTACGGTCGTTTTAAAACTCAGTTAAAGCACGTTTATCATCATCGTGTTCTTAATTTGTTTGGTTTGGCATTTCTATCTCATTTTACTCCTTCTGATTGACAAATTTCGAAAAAATCTCTTGAGAGTATTAATTGGTTTTAAGGATATGATTTTGTTTTGAATTCAATCATCTCAGGAGCAATCAGTGTATCTAATGTAATATAACCTCAACACCAGTGCGAAGGGTAGTCTAAGTTAAAAATTTAACCTTTTTCTTGATTTCGATCTGTACTGATTTCTAAAACAACAGAATTTAATGACGTCATTTCATTTTCAAAGGGTAATGGACTTTCTCTTGACTTCCGTCTAGTTTATGTAGCATGACGTTTTCTTTTATGTTAGATATCTCTGAAATGGCGGTAGGATTAAGTCTTAAGAATTTGAAAGTCACTCGTGACAAATTTATCTAAAATGACCAAATAATTCCTTGCCTGTACAATGTTTGATAAATCTCTGTACTTCTTATATATAAAGCGCTGTTTGTCTGCCTGTCTGTCTGTGTGTTCAGGGTAGGCGTCCAAACGGGTAGACCCATCGCAGCCAAACTTGGCACGAACATGGAAGGACATCCGGGGAATTGAAGTGCTGTTACAGGGTAATATATGCAATTTGAAGACACTTAGCTGACTACAAGAGGCACAGTCTTTGTCCGATCAACACCAAATTTGGACGAAACCTCTATGGGAACGCAGGGGAGAAAATAGGAACACAGCAAAAGACGTCATGAAACAGGAACTGGTTTTTCTGAACAAGAAGTAGAACAGCGGTCCTAGAGACGTCCAATTGCAGCAATACTTTGCGGGAGGCTATAGCTCAGCCTAGCAGAGATCAGACGCACTAGAACAGAACCAGAAATGACCTCACAGAACCGAAAGTGACCCGCTAAACCGGAAGTAAGGCAGTTTTAGGCACTAAGTACGCAGGGGAGAAAAGGGGCACAGGAAGTGACGTCACGAGACAGGAAATGGACTTTCTGGACAGGAAATAAAGCTGTTTCCAGCCCCAGAGGCCTTTTATTGCAGCGAAACTTCGCGGGACGCTATAGCTCAGCTAAAAAGAAGTGACCTTATAAAGATGGAAGGTTTGCTATTTTAACATTACAAAGCTCCGATTTCGACAAAACTTGACGAGAGGCTACGGGGATGCCTAATGAATACAATGAGAGGACAGAATACCCGGGTGAAGCCGGGTACTCTGCTAGCAATAAGATGATAAATTGGAAAGCGTTTCCCAGTAAGCATGTTAAAGCAATTTTGCAATTCCTTGCCTGGGGTTAAATTTTGATCAAGACGATATGACCCCTCAATCAACCTCTGAACTTTAATTTCATTTAAAGATGAGAGTACGATCGAGTGACTTAGGCAGAAATTAATTATTTGAGCAGCTTTGTACTTGATTCACTGTGCTCCGCTGTGGAACACAAATTTCTTTTCCTGATATAGTTTTCTCTGCAAAGTAATGTTATCAAGGTAGAGAAGTGCATTGTTAATTATCACTTTGTCTTGCTGCTGTGTTCCTATTCTTATTGGCTTAATATTCAAATGACGCAAGAGCTGGTTGTGCAAGGTATATCGTATTTTTTTCGAGGGAGTTGGGAGAATAAAAAATAAAAAAATAAATTAGTGAGGTTGTAACAAAAAAATATTACCTTGCTATTTCCTATAAATCAAAAAGTCATTGATAAAAAAACACTGAATAAATGTAAATCTACGTTTATAATTTAGCATATAGTTTTTATAAGAAAAGTTATTTAGTCTAAAAATTACATTCATTTGCTCCTGCATGTCATTACCATTGAATATAACGAGGTAAACGTCTTAGATAAAATATTTACGAATTGTCCAAATGAGTGCTGAAGAAGATTTACGGAGGCTTTGAATTTCAAACAGTGACTCATGGGTCGACCGAGAAATTTAATGTACCATCACTGACTGTCTAATTTTGTGGAATACAAAAAGCTGACATTAAAATTAAAATGATGATGATGATGATGATGATGATGGTAATGATGATGATGGTTATCTGAATGTTTTCCAGGCAGCATTCAGTCTAATTATTTTTTCATCTTTCTCCAGACGTTATTGCCTTCTTTGCTTTTCAAAATGATAAAAATTTCTTTATGATCAATACTTTTTATGACATCTCCTAGCAGAGCCTAATACCTAGACTATGATGGATTGCCGTAATTACAATAAGCAAAGTCTTGTTTTTCCATTATATACAATTCTTTTCTAGCTCTTTTTGAAACCTGGTCATAACCTCCTAAAATCCGTGTCCTTACCCTTTTCGCACTTCAGTACAATTTTACTAAGCTCCTGTTCTTTTATTATGCTTTAAAGAAAGGTTTTCTACTTATAAATAAGCTAGTTGCTTTACTGTTGTTTAAATTTTGTCATAACTGCAACACATTCCCTTTTCTAAGAAAAACTTAGAAATCGCACGCCATCTTACAACAAAATTCGGACACTCTTTGCGTTTAAAAGGTACATCATCTATTAGTACTATTACACTTGGCAAAGATCGGATGGAATATTCACATTCAGATATTTATTGTGATTCAAATTATAATATAGTCTTAATATTATGCTTCCTTTATCTCGCACGAAGACACTAAAAAAGGGAAATAAATAAGAAAGTTTTAACAAAAAGCAGAAATAATACAAAATTTGTCCGAAATGAAAAACCGGTAGATATGATAGAGAAACAGATTGTTTTTGATCACAAACAAATTCATCATTATTGAAGAAATTGTTATTGTTAGCCTTTAAAGGTTCATTTGACAAGGGACATATTTTCTTCGACTTAAAAATTTTTGCTCATTTATTACAAAGAATCAGCTAACTGCTAGTTATCTCACATTATTTACCTCCCATTATCTCACATATTACACGCATTATTAGTCATCAACATTGAAATAAAAGTTACAGTTTTTCTGCTATTTTCTGTTTCCCTCTCACGTATTGCCAGATTTTCTAAAAAATTTGATATCAAGTAGCAAGTATTCTGATGTCTAGTTCTTTGTGACTAATTTTTGTCGTTTAATTGATTAAGGGTTAGCTAAGAAAAAGTTTGGATGTTTCGAGAATCGAACCACACGTATCCTCTAATATTTTTGTAATTGTTGTATTCTTTATGCAGTAATGGTTTGTCTAGCTACTGGCAACGTCTTTTTTGATTGGTAGATAAAGAAAATGATCATCTTACATTAAAAGGTGGGTACTTTGAAATAAGAAAGAGTAACAGTCAGTAAACCAAACCGATCTAAAGACGTAAAGCCACCGAAATTGAGTGAAGCCCTCTTTGGTCTACACATTGTAGAGTCCAGGTTCTGATAGTTGTTAATTCTATCTCTTTAGGGAGTTACAAGGCGAGGGTCAAGCCATGGGTTAAATGTTATGTATCGCTGCCTTGTTATATGGATATTGGATTATTTAAGTCAAAGGCCACTCCTTGCAAGTTACAAAACAAAGCCAAACCAAATTTCCCTTAAATGACCTCTCCCATGACCAATGTCAATGCAAGCACATCCTTTATAAACGGTGCTTGTCACCATCCACTCTGAGTGTCTTTGGAAGAGAAAAAGCAATACCGTGGCATCTGCACTTCTGGATAAAGAAGCTGTTATAAGGAAACAGAAAGACTTGGAATTCGGGTCATGGAACATGGAGACTGAAAAAAATGGAAAGAAAATTGCACAGCGTATTGAGAAATTTGGATATTTTGTGTGTGTTTGTGCGAGAAACAAGATAAAGGGGGAAGGCTCCAAGATGATGGGTGAAAGTTTGTTTACGTGTTGTTTTACTCAAAATAATTAAAGAAAAACGCCATAGGTACCAAACTAAATGCGATGAAGAAGAAAAGCATGGCTTATTTCATACAACTGATTAACTGGTTGTTTAATCCTACTATAATTATAAGTGGAAATAAATGTCAATAATGTGATATCAGTGTATGCACCACAGAGAAAATGTGTAGTTTAAAAGGAAGAGGATTTCTGGTCAGAATTGGCGAAACGAATCTGGAGACTTTAAGTGACTAAGCAAATAGTAGTTGGAAAGAATTTCAAGAGGTACGTTCGATACAACCAAAGAAGATGTAATCTGTATCCTGTTATTAAGGTTAGATGTAACGGTAAGTGTTCGTAATTTGTTCTGTTGTAACATATTGTTAAAGAAAGGCTAAGGACATCAGGTAACCTGTGAAAGTGAAAAAAAGGTGTTGCAGGTTGATAACCTGCTTACAAAAATCACTTTAGAAACAAGCGCTTTTACCCGCGCAGTTATTGACTGCGAGGTTATTGTAAGCCAACACAGATTGCTAGTACTAGACAAGGCTGGAAAACTTAAGGAGGCAGTATGAAAAGCAACAAGTTAATCAGTGTCAAGATCTAAAGGATTAATAGTTGAAAGAGCAACTTTCAAGATTCAATTGAAAATGAGAAAAATTAAAATCCAGTGTGACGCAAAAGAGGAAAAAAAAGAACGACATGAAACGACAACGATCAAGGCAGCCAAAATAAAGTATGTAGAAGATCAGAGAGTAGAGGTGAAAGGAAATGGGGATACATAAGTAAAACGTCTAAAAAGGACACCTTCCTGTAAATAAAGCAGTTTCAATTTTTCTTCTTCGGGGTCTGAACCAGAAAAATCATATCGTTTTTGTTTACTTTTTCAACTAGAAATTTAAAAAATAAATTTTAAATTTGATAAATTTATCCAAGACGGTTTAATAATATTTTTAAAAAAATATCGAGGGCTGATTTATATTACATTGACAAATGGCGATTTTTTAATCATGAAGTCATTAAACAAAATAAATAATTTGATCTAATTAAATTATTTTCTTCCACTTTTACTTTTCATACTACCCCTCCCCCCTGCCAACACACAAACACTCCCACCATGCAGTATTCAAGACAGAAGTAACCTGAATGAAATATTTTCTAAAAGTTTTATTTTTGGGCAGCACGTGATTACTTTGGATATAAAATTTTTACTTTCATCACTTGTCTAATGTCAAGGCGATTGCAGCCCCTTTAAAGAGTATTTTGAACTAAACTGTCATGAACGGGAAACAAGAAATAAAAACTTACTGTTGAAATTGCCAAAAATAAAACTTGAAAAAGGAAGACAATCGTTCTTCTACTCCGGGGCCAAGTTATACAATGACTTACCTGTACATGTGCCTAATGAAGAATCTTTTGCCAATTTTAGAAACATTTTAAAGAATTTTAGCTTTTCATGATTTTAAATTCGTAAACTCACTTTTCTTCCTACACTTTTTCTTTTATTCGCCCCTTTTCTTTTTCTTTTGTTTGCAAGTGATTTTAAACAAAAGTAGAATTTTACCTTTAATTTCATTTCTGCTCTACCAGGTTCGGCCTTTTTATTTTTTATTTTTCTTAAACAGGACAAACTAGGATAGCAGTTTTACTTTGTATATATTGGATATATTGCAAATACTGAAGTTTTACCCTGTATAAAGATTGGGAAATAATAATAATAATAATAATAATAATAATAATAATAATACTTTTCAAGTCATGGTTCACAATACATTTTTGAAGAACTTTACATCACTATTAAAATTTTGAAACCAAGTGCTACCACTTAAAATTGTTGTCTTTCTTTTGAAAGAATAGCGATCCAGTTTTTCTCAAGCCCATCTTCGGTAGACTGTTTTTTCTAGTCTGTCGTTAATTTTACTAGCCTTTCTGAACAGTGAATGAAATAAGATAAGGCAGTTAACAAATTTGTTATAAAATGTTGTTACATGAGTAAATCAATATCTTGNAAGATTGGGAAATAATAATAATAATAATAATAATAATAATAATAATAATACTTTTCAAGTCATGGTTCACAATACATTTTTGAAGAACTTTACATCACTATTAAAATTTTGAAACCAAGTGCTACCACTTAAAATTGTTGTCTTTCTTTTGAAAGAATAGCGATCCAGTTTTTCTCAAGCCCATCTTCGGTAGACTGTTTTTTCTAGTCTGTCGTTAATTTTACTAGCCTTTCTGAACAGTGAATGAAATAAGATAAGGCAGTTAACAAATTTGTTATAAAATGTTGTTACATGAGTAAATCAATATCTTGGAATAAGGGACCAGTCACAGGATATATGCAAAGATTATAAAATTTCTCTTAGAAAAGAGACCCATTACCCTTTTGTGAACAAGGTTATGTGATCAGCAGGAGGAAGTTGTGAACAATGATTGGTTAACTGACATAGAACCGTATTTAATTCAAAAAACGATACACAATCACCAAAATATTACTAATCAATGTGGTCTAAATGAAATTGGTGAAGTATTATGTACTATAAAATGGCTATAATGTACTATAAAATGGCTATAATGTACTATAAAATGGCTATAATGTACTATAAAATGGCTATAATGTACTATAAAATGGCTATATTGTACCAAAAAGGCTATAATGTACCATAAAAAGGCTATAATGTACTATAAAAGGCTATAATGTACAAAAAATGGCTATAATGTTCTAAAAAGGCTATAATGTGCTACAAAATTGCTATATTGTACCAAAAAGGCTATAATGTACCATAAAAAGGCTATAATGTACAAAAAATGGCTATAATGTTCTAAAAAGGCTATAATGTGCTACAAAATTGCTATATTGTCCTATGAAATGTCCTATTGCACTAAGAAAGGGCTATATTGTACTAAAGAATTGTGCTATAAAATGACTATATTTTACAGAACAATGGCTATAGTGTACTATAAAATGGCAATACTGTATTTTTTAAAGGTTAGATTGTAGTATACAATGGCTATTTTGTACTACAAAATTGCTACAGGGCGCTATAAAATGAAATGGCTAAATTGTAATTTTTAATAACTATAATGTACAAAAAATGGGTTGGATGAATAAATAAATAAATGATTGGATAACTAACCGACAGCGAGAAACTAAGTGATGGGAACCCTGAGAAATTAAGCAAGATTTTGAGCATTGTGAAACAATTTTATCTAGAAAATTTATAGCGTAAAAAGAATAAAGACAAATGCCAAAGAGCAAGGCTGACGGTTAGGCTAAATAATGTATTGAAATACGTTAAGACATAAAAATTACCGAAGAGAATTTACTTGATATGAGAACCAAATTTGAAAAGGACGCTTTATCCTGAGGAAGCTACAAGAGAAGGCTCGAGAGGGCAACAGGAGACTCTACACGGGTTTTGGCGAAAAGGCTTATAATAGAGTTCCTAGGAAATTGGTCTATTGGTGCCCCCGAAAAAGAGGAGTCAGTGAAAAGCTCGTGAGAGTAGTCAGAAGCCTTTACACATGCTGTGAAACCTTCGTAAGAACGGGTGCAGGAGAGACATACCCTGTTGAAGTCAGGGTAGGATTGCACCAAGGATCAACCTGAAGCTCGCTGCTGTTTATCATCATGATGAACACAATCGTGGAGGAAATACGCTGAGCTACTCCACAGGGACTCCTTTTTTTTCTGACGATTTAGCCATTACAGCCCACGATGAAAGGGAGCTGCAGGAGGGAATTGGAGAGTGGCAAGAAGCTCCCGAGAAGAGAGGTCTAAAAGTGAATGCAAAGAAGACCGAAGTAATGTTATCAAGTAGGGAAGTTGTTGAATCCCCTAAGATAGTGGATATCCATGAAGAGGAGATAAAGGCAGTGGATAAGTTTAAGTACTTAGGTCCCATCATTGAAAAGAAAGGAGTTTGTAAGGAAGAAGTCAAGGCAGGAATTGAGAGTGCCTGGATGAAATGGTCTGAGAGTAGTGCAGTTGTCTGCGACAAAAAAGTCACTCCATCTCAAGAGGTAGTTCTATAAGACAGGCATCAGACCTGTTATGCTTTATGGGATTGAAACCTGGCTATTGAAGAAAGCACAAGAAACTAAGCTGGAAACCACAGAGATGAGGATGGTGCGATGGACGACTGGAGTATTTCTGTGGAAGTACAGAACCAGTGCAGATTTGAGAAGGCGTGCCAAAGTAGTCAAAATGGGGAGAAAGGCTGAAGAGGCTAGACTCCGGACAGCTAATGAGAAGAGAGGAGGAAAGTGTTGTGAAGCAAGTGTACCTCAGCAGGTAGTCGGAAAAAGAAGTAGAGGGGACCAGACGTTGAGATAGAGAAAGAGAGAGAGAGAGAGGAGGGAGAGAGAGAGAGAGAGAGAGAGAGAGAGAGAGTGGGTGTGTGGGTGGGAGAGGGAGAGAGGGAGAGAAGAGAGAGAGAGAGAGAGAGAGAGAGAGAGAGAGAGAGAGTGCAAATTGATATGAAAACAGTTGGCGCTGAGGTGAACAATACAAGCAATAGGAGCATGTGGAAGAAAAAATGCCGAGCGGCCGACCGAACTTGACGTTGGAAGAAGACCGAAGGAAAAAAAGTATAATAATAATAAAGGTTTTAGAATCAAAAGCTAACAAAATAGATTGCTGATTAGCGGAATTATAGTGTTACAAAATATTAAGAAAATTACTAAATAAATGGCACAAAGGAAATTTGTGCTCCACTTGAATGATGTCTGGAAAAGTGTAGCAGTTGAGGACTTTTGACTTTTTGGAAAATGAGATAACACTACCAGAGTAACACGAAGGATGTAAAGATGGAATTAAGGTTATAGATGATATGCTGTTAATTGACAAAGCAGTCTTAAAGAAATACAGAAATAAATCCAGAAATCCAGACTGATTCCTAATCTAGACAGTTTATATATTCAGTTAAGATATGGAAAAATGGAACTTGGAGTGAAGAAATGTAGAGTTATTACTCTGAGAAGGTTTAGGGTGCTTAAAAGTGATATAATAATGGTATCAAGTGAAATCATCATTTAAAGTATTACGATGAAAGATCATAAGTATTGGAAAACCCTTAAAGCAAGCAAGTTAAAAGAAAGTGAGATGAAATATATTTTCATGAAGAGTCCGCATGAAGAAAACAAGATCAACTTTTAAATTAATGAGTAGTGTTTCAGTGTTAAGTAGTGTAAAAGAATTGATTTCATGGAGAAAAAAAGAAAGCTAAGTCCTAGGATGAAACGACTACAAAACTGTTGACAATGTATGGGATATTAGACGTAAAAAATGATGCAAATGGAATACATCCACTGAGAGAAAGGAGTGGATGTAGACGATTGTTAAAAAGTAATTTTTTAGGTTTATTCGACTGCCAACTGTTTGTTGGGAAACCCTCTTTTGTTTCACTGTTGTTGCGTTTTCCTTCCATCTATAATAGAGATTAATGTCTGATTCAAGACTGATCCAAAGTACAACCATACTAGTTCTCCTTAGTTGACAACTATCGAATAGGGATTTGTTGGTTGTAATAAGGAATTAAAGCAGAGGAAATTGTTTTGTCTGGTGCATTGAGAAATTCAAGGAAGATTTATTAAAGAAGGTCAAAAATCTAGAGTCATATAGCCAGAGATTTACATCCTGAAGAAATAACAAAATTAGTAGATAGAAAACAAGAATTTACAGTGGCAACCGTAAGGCCCGAATGATTTCTCATTGATGAAGTACATCCATGGTAAAAAGCATAATCATATTACCAATTATAGATGCTATCCCTGGAAGATCTGAAGGGAGGAGACAGAGGAATAACACCGATGGAGAGCAAGATAGACCTATCGTTCTCCAAAACTCGCTAATTAGAAAGGAAACTTTTATGTGATGTGACTGGGAGCAGAATCTAACTAAGAAAGATGGTAGTCGAGCTGGGATGAACCTCCAACACTAGAACCGACGTAACAGGCAAAAAGCCAAAGCCCAATGTTTACAAGCGTCGTTAACCAGGCAATACCCTGGTTAACGACGCTCTTTTCAATCTCAAAAGACTGGCCTCCTTTTTCAATGTGACCACCATTTCATTCATAATCCTTTATATCCCTCCTATCAACAATGCCTTTTTTCTTATTGTTCTAACAGTATTTTTATACTATTTTTTCTACTGCTGAGGTGCCCAACGTCTTCTCTTGGTGGTTGTGATAGTCTTAGCAAAATCCCTATTGTTGCTATGTACAACAAAACAAATCAGTCAATAAACAACCCACAAAAGCATTTGAAACCATGGAAAGCTGGAACCCAGTGATAAAGCTGTTGCCTTAATTGTTGTTAAGATTTTGAAACCAAAAAGAATAGTATATAACTATGTATATAACTGTGGGAGAAAAAGTCAAAATTCATGAAGATAATGTAGGTATAGCGTACTTGTTTATGTTTTGGCAATGAAAATGTCATCTCAGACACATGGTTCTGAGGACGTTTTTAAACAAAATTCCTTTTCACAAGAGCAGATTACGTGTTATATACGCAATTCAGCTGCAAATTAAACAGATCAAGACTTCAAAAGTATTGGAACCATTCCAGTGGTTTGGCAACCCTAGATATCTTTCTCTATATATTATAAAGAGATATTTTACCGTTGAAATCAAACACGTTCTGGCAATCAACGAATGTCAGACCAGATCAGCCACAGACAACCAGTTGGTCATTCATTCTTTCCAAGCACTTCCTTCTTAGACTACCACAGTAAAAAAGAGCGGACCTCTACGAAGAATGCTTTCATATGGTTCTAAGTGCAGGAAAGATTGGAATATCTGTGGCATACAGGACGAAATATTTCGATGTACACACATTAAGTTCCTAAGATCCATAAGCAGACAAAAAGCTCAAGGTGGCTAAATTTGAAAATATATTACAAACGAAACCAAAGCTGAGCATTGCAAATCGAGCTTCAATAATATGGGGTTTGTTTTTTTTTATTTCAGTGTTGCTGAATTCCTGTCTTTCAAGCCTTTTGGCTTTCAATAATTCAGAAACATTAGCACTTGATGTTTGCTGAGCTGTTTCTGTATTTGTTTAATTGAATTAAGGATATATTTAATTTTCTTTTGGAGTAGGACAAGTGCCATATTCCTTGTTTTTCAAAGATATTTTCAATATGATATAAGTCTGTTTTAAGATCGATTAAATCTTGTAATTGGACTTAATAACTACAAGTTTTAAAAAATATCCTGCTTTTGTGATGGTACTCTCACTTACTAACAAAAAGTATTTTAAAACATTCAAAGAGAAAAATGACCTTTCCTTCAACGTTTCTGTATCCAACGAAAATAATTTGACTGCAACTCTAGGTGTGTCATAAGTAAGGAACTTCACTTTAAAAATTTCTTAAAAAAACACCTGAAATTTTGCATCCCCTTCATTACACTTGCCTTAATTTTGGTAATCTTAAATTTACGATTTCATAAATTTTTTATGTTTCTACAGTGGATATAGGAAAAAATAATCAAGAAAAATCGTTATTTTTAATGTAAAGTAAACTCATTTAAAAAGTCTTAGACTCTTTGCATTGCTCGTCTTCTTCCTATTCAACGTCATCGCCTTCACCTACGTACATTGTAAAGTCTATATTTTTGAACTTCTCTTTTAAGGTATCCACCATCACCGTCTATGCTACCAACGCAACAATCGGAATTTCTCACCCTCCTTCGTTGAGTTGGGATCATTTTGGTCTTGTATGCACGATCTCACCAATTATTCAAGCTCCATGGTTAAGAGTATACCAAATGTAGCGAAAGATTTCTCGCGGTCTGTGACCAACGGTGGTTGGGGTAATTGTACCAGGCAACAGTGTCTTCCAGGCAACTGCACATCGATCAATGCTGCTTGTTCAGCTCCGTCTTCAAGTCAAGTTTGTTAGCCCACTTGGCTTCCAATTGACTGTATTGCTATACACGTGATATCCTTGCAGACCAGTAGAAAAGTGTAAACAGTTTGTTGCGACAGACATTCTGATATTCAGTGATATATTTGGAAAATGTGCTGTCAGGTATTGTACTCAGCTGCTGAAAATCATCTGAAAGCCATACTGCTCAAACTTTTGAAACAATAAAGGTAGTATTTGTATTAGCTGCCACCTATCTTAAATGGTTAAGTAAGCTTTAAGAAGAAAAATCCTGCATTAAGCGTCACTACTGTACACCTCTAGATGGTTACTTGCAAATCAAAACTACAGTCTCAAGATGACAATATCGTCGTTGGGCGGAAGGGAGGTCGACCAACAATTCTGTTTGTTGAAAATGATAACAGGTTGAGCAACATGCTTCTGCATCCATGAACGGCTCGTACAGAAATAAATGTGCATGTAGTCCATGGCGTTCTGATAGGGCCCATAAACTCTGATCTGCAGAAGTTTGGTCATTGCCTGGAATATGAGGTGACAAGAAGGGGGGTAAATGCATTGTCCAGACGAGGAATTTTTCCGGAAGAGCTGGGACAACGCCAAGGCATAATGTCCATTTTTATTTGGGTAGAGGTTAGTGAACAGTTTCTGTTCGACATAGCTACTAAAGTCAGTACTTATAACATTCTTGATGCGCTTGTATTAAATTCAGATCAAAGTATATCCAAATATGTCCTGACGAGTAAGATAACCCTGACAGAAAAGGGTTCCAAGCACGGTTCAGTAGCGGGTTGCGACGAGTCTCAGTGGTGGTGAGCTGCTTCCGTTGCAGGTTGTCTACAAAGGAAAAACAGAGAGGTGTCCTCCCAAATGATTTTCTTAATTCTTTCAAGGAGAAATACTGGAACAATGACAATACGGTTAATTGAAAAAGTGGTAAATACCTTCCTCCAACAAGTAAAGGCAGAAAACAACAGTGAAGACGACCAAAAACCTCTCCTCGTTTGGGATTCTTTTAAGGATCAAGATGAAGAAAAAGTGCTGAAAAAGTTGGAGGAATCTGGGGTTTTACATGTAATGTTGCCAAAGAACATGACCCATTTATTTTAACCGTTGGATTTCACAACTAATCGTACCTTTAAAAAGATGGAGCGGCAACCAGTCGGTGAATATATTATGTCTGAGATTTGCAAGGAGCTGAACATTGACCCGTAAGGTAATGTGTAGCAACAATAACTGTTGACCTTCTGACTATTACACATTCACTCTGTAGAGAAGATTTACAACTACCTCAAAACAGAAGGAGGACGTAGGATCACCAAGTAGGTTTTGAGCAGCTGGCATTACTGACACAATAGAGAAAACGTATGAAGGAGAAGTTTCTTCCCGTTACCCTTAGGTAAGATGATTGATAGTTAACACTGTTGATGACTTTTTTATTGATCTCTTCTGTTTCAACTTTTAAGAATACATGTTTTTGTTTACAATTTATGGTATAAGCTTGGAAAACAATCATCTGTTTTTTTCTCAAATTTTCTCAAATTTTTATGATTTGTTTTGAAAAACAGAGATATTTTTGTTCGAACTTTTGTTCTGTATTATGTTATGAGTTTGTCTTACTAAGAATGTTGACTTACGCAGCACACGTGATAAGCTAAATTTGAGGTGAATGTTATTAAAAATATGATATTTCTTTAAAAAGCCTCTCTAGATGATCAATCCTTATAATTCAAAATTAAATAAAAAATTCTTTAATAAAGGTAATCGAAAATGCACTTGTGCGAAAAAACTCCCTAAATATGTAACTGAAACACAATTGCTTTGAAAATATTCCTGAAGTAATCACACGAAATTTTTAATTTTGTAATTAGGTCGCATCCGTAATTATGGGTAATTTAATGAAATCTTTTTTTTTTTGCAAAATAGTGTAATAGTACAGTACAGCTTTTAGTATTGTAGAAAAATAATTCATATACAAAAAATATAAGGAAAGCTTTTCTTCGTACGTTTGCAAGAAAACCATACCTTTCCCTTGCTTATGAAAAGATTTATTTAAAATATAAAAAAAATACTTAAAGCAATGTGTAAAGGAATATGATCAATACTCCTTTGGCCCACTGCAGTACTAGCACCAACAATAACAATAGAAACTAGATCACCATTATCAGCAAAATTTCATATCAATTTATTAGTATATAGTCCTTTTTTTCATCAAAATGGTGTAAAAAGTACAGTAATATTTTTAGTATTCTAGAAAAATATTGCAAATACAATGTTATAATACAACTCATTTTTTTGCATTGTAAATTAAACTGATACATTTCAGTCAAAAAAAACACATTCCTAAAATTTCTCAGATAACAAGTTGTTTACGTGCAAAGTTTGATCTCCGTTACTTGGGTAAACTATCCCCACTTTGGGGGCCCATGTTCTGAATTTTGAGAAAAGCGAGTTAGACGGAGGTCGGGGAAGGGGAGGGAAGGTATGCACTGTAGGGAAAATGGTCTACATTTATATGTTATAGTTAAGCCTACCAAAAACAACACAAGTTTCAAAATGGGTGCTTGTAGTGTCATTAATGTCATAATATGATAGTGTATTTTTGTGTTATTGAAGTGCAAACAAGAAAAGTAATGTATTCATCAGGTGAAAATATTAAAATACCTATGTTTAGAAATGATGGAGTAAATATTACGAAACAAGCTTGTGCCTTGCGCCAAATTATCTGCATTATTACTTTTAATGCATTCTTGTGAAAATAACAGCAAAGGTGATAATTTTCAAATAGGAGAATCTATCGCACTTCATCGTTTGTGGTGAACCTTTACTAGGTGAGCTTGTGAAAATAACGCACTTCGAATCTACGGTTTACATTCTACTTCTTCTTCTCAGAAAACAGTCTTTCTCTAACTAACAGTAAAACACATGTTGTTGGAGAAATAACCCATAACCTTTTTACAGAATTAATAACATTCGTGGGAGGGACTGATACAACAGACATAAATAATCACCTACCACAGTTATACACAAAACACCTAATTTTAGCTGAAACAACTTTCCAAGTTAAAGCTCTATTATTGCTTCACGGCTCAACGGATTAACAAAGTTCTTAGCAACGCCGTTTTGCTAACAAAATTGGAAATTGATACAAATGGGTCTTTATCAATTGTTCATATGTCACATATATTCATAACTATTTCACCATAAACGATCACAACAAATACAAGCTACCATTAACTTTGCTCTGATACTTCTATTGCCGTAAAGAGTGTAACCATTTCATTTGTTTTTTATTATTAGCCATTAAGCAAAGTTCCCCAAGTTCACACTTGATATACAAGTTCACAGCAGTAGAGTAGAAAACCTGACAAAATTTACCTTGCTTTTTTTTGGTTGTATCTGGGACATCATTTTACAACTAAGGTTGCACTACAAAAGCTGCATTTGAATGGTTCAAGGAAAACATCTAATCAAACAAAACAAATTGATGAATTTGAAAATTAACCACTCAACGAAAAACTAAAAACAATTTTTCTTTATGTTGTACTTGGACTCTTGAGAAGGAAGATGGGGGAAATCTGTAAGCCGTTGACAGCCACACTCTTGACACAATCCTCACCATTGTACTCTAGGATAGATTATCAATTCAAAAGTTACACAAGAAAGTAGGTATATTAAAAAACATGCATAAATATGATGAAAAAACAGCAGCTTACCTGATTTGGACATATATACAGATTAAACTTAAAAGCAGAGTGAAAGAAAGAAATACAACAACAACAACAATAATAATAATAATAATAATAATAATAATAATAATTCAACGGGGAAGATCTTGGAGAGGTTTTTGTGAAGAGGGGAATTTTCCAGGGAGATAGTCTATCACCACTATTATTTGTCCTTAGTATGATACCTTTGTCACTGATATTGCGGAAAGTGAATGCGGCTTATGACTGGGGAAAGGAGGAATAGAAGGTCAACCATTTATTGTTTATGGACGACCTGAAGCTACACGCGAAAACTGAAGATCAGATGAGTATGCTTGTTAGACCCGTTCACATGTTCAGCAACGACATTGGTATGGAATTTGGGATGAAAAAGTGTGACATTTTGACATTGAAACGAGGAATGATTATTAGAAGTGAAGGAATTAAGTAAGCTGATGGACAGACAATGAGAGATTGGGGAGGAAGGGTACACTTATCTACGTATTGTGGAATTAGATAAAATCAAAGAAGCTGAAATGAAAGATGCAATTGGAAAAGAATACAAAAGAAGGGCAAGGCTGGTACTTAGGTCAAGGTTGAATGGGAAATATAAGGTTTCGGCGATCAACACATGGGCAGTGGCTATATTCCGGTATGTAGCGGGAATTATACAATGGATAGAAAATGAGCTTAAAGATTTAGACAGACACAAAAGGAAAACAATGACAATGCATGGAGCTTTTCACCCCACGAGTGATACTGACAGGCTGTATGTGAAAAGAAAAGATGGGGGAAGAGGTCGTATAAGTATAGACAGATGTGTCAAAGAAGAGGAGAGTAGTCTGAAAGTGTACGTGGCCAAATCTAAAGAGAAACGTTTGAAGGGTGTAGCCGAATTCGAGAAATTAAATGCAAGTGAAGTGAAAGAGGTTAGAGATCTTAAGGTAAGAAATGAAAACAAAGCGAAAGATACATGGAATGAAAAGAGAATGCATGGACAGTTTGTCAGAGACCTGACAGATGATGTAGATAAGGTGAAGACTTAGGAATGGTTGTCAAAATCTGATTTGAAGGTTGGAACAGAAGCCTTGATTTGTGCAGCACAAGAGCAATCCATCAGGACAAATTATGTGAAGTATCACATTGATAGAATGGCTGGAAGCCCCCTGTGTCGATTATGTGGTCAAACAGGTGGAAGTATCCAACACATTGTAAGTTCATGCGAGACGTTAGCTCAGAAGGAGTACAAGAGGCGTCATGATAACGTAGCGAGAAAGAACCATTGGGATATATGCAAGAAAAGAGAGTGATGATGTAAAGTTTTTGTGGGATGTAAATATCCAGTGTGATAATGTGATTGAAGCAAGAAGGCCAGATTTAGCCTTGGTAGAAAATAGGGAAATAATCTTGACATAACAGTACCGGNCGGTCAATTCAAGAATGTATAGCTGTTGTTGTGGAGTAACTAAGAGCAAATCAGGCCTCAAGGCATCTCCAGTTATAATACATGGCGATAAGAATCCACAGATATCAGCATATATTGTACAGCCTTCAAGAGATTTGAGAGAACCTGCTAAAAACTGTAATGCTGAGTTGTGTCTCCAAGTATATCGACCTTCCTGAAGGTACGTTTTGCAGCCGGCGACAACATGAAGAAGGGTTTCTGTTTCAAAGCAGGAAGAGCAAGAGGACGATAGACTAAGTTTCCATTTAGATAGATTTTTACGAGTTGGAAGGGTGTTATTCAAATAACGAATGGTAAAGCTGAAGATATTTTTGGGCAGCTTACTTTGAACTTCGGACCAAAACTTGTTATATTTTGAAGTTGCGTTGTCAAAGAGAAATGAGAGAATAGTACCTTGAGTAGTAAGATGACTTTGTAAACGCTCCTTGTGTTCTGTCTGTACAGCTTTCAGAACTTCTTTTGTATTTTTATAAACATCGTGTTGTATATTGGTACCATTGCTTGTGTTTTTCCACAATGGATATTTGGTGACAACTTCAGAGAGTTACGGTTGACAGTTTGGCATTGTAGAAATTTTGTGGTAGGCAGCTGCAAGTTGAGTCCAAATTGATTTTTGGAAAGAATAATGGAGCTAAGCGTGGCACTTATAGGCAGGTCAAGCCACTGGCGTATGTATTTAGAGACCAGGTTGTCGAGATTTTCTGCCACCCAAGTCTTAGAAACATTTGAAACAGTAAGGTGCCAGGAAACCTTTGGGAGGGCAAATTCACTATAGAGACGCAGTTTGTGTTTTGGATGGATAGGTAAGGAATCAATTTGTTTGAGAAGATCTAGTAAAGCAGACAGAAGCTTGGATTTGTGAGACTGATTGGTCATTTCAAAGTCAAAGTAACGTCCAAGATACTTAAAGGCATCCCGCATGGACACAGGTGGTACAGTTTCTTTATTAACAAAAGTTTAGGTTGAAATTGAAGAGATCTTGTAGTGAATTTTTTAATTCCGAATGTGGCACATTTATCAACCCTTATGATCATGTTGGCCCATTGACACCATCGAGTAAAAATAATAATAATAATAATAATAATAATAATAATAATAATAATAATAATAATAATAATTGTTGTTTTTGTCACCAAACAGGGCAATAACAAATATCCAGTCTGTATTCAATGCTGCAATACCAGACTTAGTGCTAGTACTAAGACATCTCTCCATGTATTGTCAGCTATCAGGCTAGGAGTGGGGAGTGCTGTAGTCATGAGCAATGTGCCTTCCCTCACTTGTTGTGAGGCGCCACTTGCAGGGTTGAAGTGATGTTTCCATTTTTATTTGGTTATTTTATCTCACTCTTGTGGCTACAGTACATGTGCCTGCATTCAACTTTCCTGGCTTGTTGTTGGGCGCTGAATGTGGGTTTTTCACCCATTCATCAATAGATGGTATGTAACCACTCTATAATAATAATAATAAGGAAGCCTTTAACACAACTTCAGCAAGAATAGAGCAAAGGGCTAATCTGAAAAACCATCTATTGACAAAATTAGAGGAGACACTGGGGTTCCTTCTCCAAGAACTGCAAATTATGTTAAAAACCAAAAATCCTGAAAATAGGAATCCTCCTATTTCTATAATAAAAACACTGAAGAGGCAAGGTGAAAAATAAATAGCTGAGGCCTCCTTGCGGTGTGTTACTGAATCAAGTTAAGTCATTGCACTTGGAAAATCTATCTATCCATCCATCTGTCCATCCATCTATCTATCTATCCATCTATCTATCTATCCATCTATCTATCTATCTATCTATCTATCTATCTATCTATCTATCTATCTATCTATCTATCTATCTATCTATCTATTCATATCTGTGTTGTTCGGTAAAGTAAGCCTAAACTGCTGCAAACGTAAAGTCTTGCAGCACAGAGTCATCCAAGGTTCTTTCAAGAAATAAATATTACTTAAAAGAATAAACTGACATAAAAGCAAATCAAGTCCACATGGAGTTTAAGGAAAGGGTACATCCCAAAAATGTGCAAGTCAATTTTATTTTGCATGTCCTGAAAAGTCAACCAGGTTTCCTCCATATTTAAATCTCATATTCCAGTACGAATCTGTCGATCACGACCAAGTTCTTGTACCTTAACAGCAGGAGCATCCCACACGGACAAAATTTAAAAGTAGAATATCTATTTTCATCTCTAAAATGAATAGAGGTAAGATATTGCACCATTACTAGTTTGGATGCCACCTTACTATCACCTCTAGCCACTCTTTTACAATATCTAAGATTATAGCAGCCAGATTTGAGGCCTTTTAACTTTTTATGATAGAATGCAGAATAAAAGCACGAGCGTATTGTTAATTCAGATAGAATTTAAGTGATTTTAAAAGTAAGAACCATTGAGACTCTTTGAGGATGACCTGCACCACAATATTAAGCCCCAACTAGTTTTAATTAATTCACGGAAAGAAATGAAATATACCTGCTGGTGTCAGCTGAGCATAATTCTAAAAAAATATTTCTAGTCCGATGGTTCAGTTACAAAATGTATTGGTTGTTTATTATATTAGTATTTACCAGCATCATTGACCATTGTCGAACAAGTTGGATTATTAGTTACAACACATAATTCTGGAAATCACATTTACTTATAGTGGGCGTTGGCTATCCGGCGATAGTCTTTCAAATCTGGATATGAAGTGAATTGGCTATAATGATTATTCCAATATTACGCATACCTGAAGAGGAATGAGCCAGCTGTCGTTCACAGCACCAACTGGCTAAAAACAACAGATAGGTAACTCAACTAACTTAACTGAACAAATACAAAACAGTAAAGTAATACTTTACAAGTACTGGTAGTTTTACAACTAAAAAATTCTTTTCTCGGTGCTGGTGATTACTGAATTGTTCATTGACAAGAAAATGACTTGTCTATGCAAAGATGCTTTCTGTGATTGAGGCTGTGGAAGTGCAAGCAAGTAAATCAATGCAGTTAGCTAGCATAACTACTTTCTTGTTCTGCAAGCCCTCTTATCTTAAGACAACAAACTGATAAGGTAAGGTGAGATCAGCCGTTTTTTGATCAAGATGAAGATTTTCTTGTAGAGACTCCTGGACAGTGATACCAACTGCAGGAGGCGAGTTCTCTTCATACAATTAATGAACATATGTTTTTGTGAAAGCAGTATCTAAGGATTCACAAGATCTGAATACCCTTGGTGCAAAAGAGGCAGGGACCACTGACAGTGTAGTTGAGATGGTATAGATAAGAGCCTCTTTTGCTAGTTAGCCAGATAAGAGATAAGTGGCTAGATAGATAGATGGATAGCAACTTTACATCACTCTATACATTTTAATGAATAGTAGAGGAGTTTCCACAGTTATAAATTGTAGAAATAAGCTGTTGTGTAAATTGCAAAATTCAGGATTAACTTTTTTTAATAAAAGGAATTATTTGGTATGATTTTAACAGAAATATTCATTCTTGCAATTTATACAAATAAATAATACTGGGGGCAGTTGCAGAATATGTAGACACGAAGAAAATTGTGGTGACATCTGTGGGGTGGACAGTCTCCTTACCAAGGACCAGATAAAAAGCGTAAACGTTATTTTTTTTAGATGACGGTCCAATAATACACTAAAGGCAGGAAATTAAAAAAGTTGCCACAGGCTAAATCCTCAACAATTAGTCATAATTTCAATTCTAAGATGACATTGCTATCAAGAGTTATATAATAAGTTAACCTTGTAAAATAATTGATTTTTAAAGCGTTAAAAATTCCTAATAGTCCTTAAAACTGTTCATGGGGCCCAAGGTAAAAATTATGGCAAAACTTGAGTTTCTTATGGTTAAGGTGTGGTACAAACTTATGCTCTGCTAACGTACTGAGATCAACGTTAAAATATAGCGTAGTAAAGGATTTAGGAAAAGCTAACTCTGAGGGAAAAGCTATTAATAAAAACCTTCTGTGAGAGAACAGAAAGAATGTGATGTTTAGTTTGGTGCGACAATACTGTTAATAATCTGGGTATTCTATTGATACCATCCCTAGTAAACAGTGGGACTATTACTACCTTTCATAGATATTTATTCATGAAAAACCTTAACAGATGGAATAGAGCAAGTGAAGATGGACAGAAAGCCTTTCATAGATATTTATTCATGAAAAACCTGAACAGATGGAATAGAGCAAGTGAAGATGGACAGAAAGCCTTTCATAGATATTTATTCATGAAAAACCTGAACAGATGGAATAGAGCAAGTGAAGATGGACAGAAACCCTTTCATAGATATTTATTCATGAAAAACCTGAACAGATGGAATAGAGCAAGTGAAGATGGACAGAAAGCCTTTCATAGATATTTATTCANAAAAAAGTTGCCACAGGCTAAATCCTCAACAATTAGTCATAATTTCAATTCTAAGATGACATTGCTATCAAGAGTTATATAATAAGTTAACCTTGTAAAATAATTGATTTTTAAAGCGTTAAAAATTCCTAATAGTCCTTAAAACTGTTCATGGGGCCCAAGGTAAAAATTATGGCAAAACTTGAGTTTCTTATGGTTAAGGTGTGGTACAAACTTATGCTCTGCTAACGTACTGAGATCAACGTTAAAATATAGCGTAGTAAAGGATTTAGGAAAAGCTAACTCTGAGGGAAAAGCTATTAATAAAAACCTTCTGTGAGAGAACAGAAAGAATGTGATGTTTAGTTTGGTGCGACAATACTGTTAATAATCTGGGTATTCTATTGATACCATCCCTAGTAAACAGTGGGACTATTACTACCTTTCATAGATATTTATTCATGAAAAACCTTAACAGATGGAATAGAGCAAGTGAAGATGGACAGAAAGCCTTTCATAGATATTTATTCATGAAAAACCTGAACAGATGGAATAGAGCAAGTGAAGATGGACAGAAAGCCTTTCATAGATATTTATTCATGAAAAACCTGAACAGATGGAATAGAGCAAGTGAAGACGGACAGAAACCCTTTCATAGATATTTATTCATGAAAAACAGGAATCGATGGAATAGAGCAAGTGAAGATGGATAGAAAGCCTTTCATAGAACATAAAACCCGAAAGGAGGACCAAGAGTCATATCCTACACTTGATCTTTACCAAAAGGCCAAAAACTGATACAATGCTAATAAACGACACCCACTATTCAAGAAAGAACTAATGGTTGAATCCCAAAATATCAGTTTTGACTAAATAAAATCAGCGTTTAGACTTTTAATTGCTATTTTCATGTTAACGGTACCATAAAACTTTTATCGTGACTTCCAAAGATTCAAACATTCTAATCATATGATTTTGCTATCAATTTGGATTACCTATGAGTCGTGCAAGATCATTTTTCGTACAGAGTTAAAAATTTTTTTTAGAAAATAGAAGAAATTATTCAACTTGAATTCACAATGAAACCATAATATCTCATGATTCCCTCCATTGCAGAAAAATGAAAATAAAACAAAAATTGATGGAAGGTATTGTGAAATAACATTTGATACTAGATATCACTCTGACAGCCACTTTGTGTTCCTAGCAGACGATAAATCCTTTAGACGAGTCAACAAACTTCAAAAGTGCAACCAATGCGGAACTCATTTCCGACCTATATCCGCTTAAGTTATCCCTCTCTTTCTCAAACATTTCAAAAAATTTAAGAATTGAGTGATGGCTCTATCCACTTGTCACCAGTGCGGTCACAAATACATTTTCAGACGCCTAGACTGTGTCTGTGCATTGGCTCCCTATTTCCGACTTAACTTGATCTGTTTCAGTTCCACTGAAGTTTTTCATGCTTAGTTGTCAGTCATTCTATCTGTCATCATTTGGTCGGTCGGTCTGAAGGTAGGTTTGAATCAATGAAAACTGCAGTAGAGTTTGGCCTTTCTTTTCAGTTCTCCTTTCTTGTTTCAAGTCGTTACGTTTCCCAAAATCAGTTTTTAAACTGGATAACAGTAATGAATGTTAACCTTTTTCGATTTCTGAAGGAAAAATGTAGTTACGTTTAAGAGCAGAAAGAATATATTTCATATGGTCTTAAGCAGTAAATAATTGCTCCTCTTTTCAAGGAGTTAATGCTATGCAGTTGCCTTCCTTTTCGCTCTTCTCATAAACCTTCAGGCAATGGTTGCCTTAGGAAATCCCCTCTTGTGCCCTTAACGTTTGTTAAAAGAAGGAAATATGGTCCTCACTGATCACTTAGTGTTAATATCTGGTTACAATACAAGTACATTTTATCGCATGGTAACAGTAAACCTCAAGTAATTTATTTTAGATGGACACAGAAATTAAAAGCTCCTGACAAGAACCATAAATGCTTTATGAATTATTTGGAATAGAATCACTAGGTAAAAGGATAGTGCTATAATAATTGACACACAGTGGAAAAGAATAATCCAGGAAATTTATTTTGGTGTTCGCAGATGTTCCCTTAAGGCAAAACGAACTATTGAAGCGTTTGCACGAAACGGATAAAGCCTGGAGGAGGTGAAAAGTTTCAAATAAAGTTTTTTTGGAGTGTGTTTCAGTTAACTAAATATGTGAAATTAAGTTGTTTAGCATTGCTTTTGAAAATTGAAAAAATATATTTCAGTAATAAAACTGAATGAGATGCAGTATTTTTTTCTGCCTGAATGGTCATATTACAAAGCTAACAAGGCTGTAGTGCCACAGATGTAAATGCCGTGTATATAAAAGACCTTGAGGTATAATAGAATACATTTAAAAAAGTGCATGAGGAAATTGATAAGTAAATTATTGGGGTACAGAATTATACTTAAATTAGAATGGAGCTCCCAATAGATGACAGGTACCATCATAACAGGTACATAGAATGCACTTTTACCTCTATAGATCCTGATATTTATTTACTCTGACTGAAAAAATAAAACATGCAGACAATAAAGATTTACATTTATTGGAAGAAAACCAAAAGGATGCTACCAAGATTTCTTAGACCAGCATGCTGGCCAATATTTCATATCATCCGAAACAATTGAAATTCCTGTATTGTTGGCCAAAAGGGTTATTATTATTTAATAAATCTTACTAACAACATTTACAACTAGAAGGTGTATACATACACTGCTTCTTTACAAAATTCAGAATGTGTTACACACTAGTTAGCCAAAGTTAAGTAATAAACTAACTTGTGACTATTTTCACTTGCTGTCGTATGCAGTTGGATAGAGCCTACCTACAACAACGTACTGTTTCAACTTTCATATCCAAACAGCAAAAATGACGCAACTTGACCCCATCATAAACATCTTGGAGACTAGCCTAACAAATCTGGTGATTTCCTGAATTACATTTATCCAGCAAGCCATGAGAGCTGTGACTTGGTAGTTAGTGCAGCTTCATTGCAGTGTAGAGGCTTCTGAGTCAGTTTTTAAAGAAATGAAACTTGTAAATATTTAAAGAAGTCACTGGAAGGGGCCCAGAAGTGCATTCAGCCAGACATTCTTTAATGCTCCAATACATTTATTTACAAGCCCAACGTCCAGACATTAGGAATAAAAACCAAAAGGAAGGTGAAGAAGATACCTCACCGAAGATAGCTTATTGGAAGACGTCTGAGATTAAAAAGTTATTTCTGTCCAGGAAATCGAGCTTTGAAACTCTTAATAAATTATGCAGTCGAATAAAAAGTAATTCTATGGCTTCTTAACTTTTATTTTCTCAAGTCGATAAGAACATGAAGAGAATAACCCCCATATTTGTGTGAAATTTTGAAAAGTGTAGCCAAAAAGCTTAAACAGGAATACTGCCCATAAATTTGAATGGGAAATAATCCCTGCATCAGATTCGAAAGATATAGTAAAATGGTTTTCCTTGTAAAAAATCACAAAAGGGCTAGAACAACTTTTTCACCATTAAAAATGTGAAAAAGTCATTAGAATTTCATTTAAATCTAAATTTTAATGTTCAGCCATCTGCTACTCACATTTTTCTCTGCAGAGGAGAAGCGATGATTTTCCTTTTACTGACGTAAAAGTCACTTCAGATTTACCAATCTGGAGTGAAATCGTTAGATATAGAAGTTAGAGGGTAAAATTAATTGATTTTGTTTCAAAATCAAGTAATTAACTCCATTATGACCGTTATCAAGTTTGAACAAGAAAGGGGGATGGTTTGGGTGTAAGACCGGGATCTTCACCCTAATGAAAAATTCAATGTAAGAGATGATCATGTAAAAGATAGAGTTCAAGAGGAAGTAGGATACAGTACAGTGAAAGCCGATAACTCACTGGCGCTACATAGCTGACATAGATTACAACAACAAAGATCTTAGGCGTTAGAATATACAATGTGAGGACCATTTATGAAACGGGTAAAGGCATAAGCATGGGACGAACAAGGGAAACAATGACCAACGGATAGAACAGCTTCACAGTAGCGAACAGAAAAGACCAAATAATCCAAGGTAGGCAACCTATCCTGACACACAATGCCCAGCAGAAAATGGGGAAGAAACATTCATCGTCAACAGAGTTAAGTAGTTGTACAAAACAACAATGAACCTGTCTCAAAAGTAAGCTAAACACGAACAGGACAGTTTAGGACAAATAAACAAAATTCATCTTAGGAACAGACAAAAAGCGGTAAAATGTTATGGAAAACGCGAAAAAAATTCCTGTTCGTCAAATACTCCTGACAGTGTCCCCAGATAGTAATGTCCTGGTTATTACTTGTAGATAGCAAAACAGAGTTGGAGGGTAAAAATTTGTACATTTCTTGCAGAATTCACTAACTGCTAGGAGAAAGGAACAAATATCACCCTAGCAGAAGCATCAAAAGGAGACCTGCATAGAGTCTTATTGTATATAGTACCCTTTAGTTAAAGAAGTCTTTCAAGGAAAAGAGTTACTCCCATGTCCAACAGCTCCAATTTCACTCAGGTTCCAGGAAGCAGAATGTACAGCATTTCATGAATCTAGGAAACATCGAAGAAAGGAAACTAAGAGCTGAGATTTTACTGCAGCTTCTTGTTCCTGGATTAGGGTTTTTTCCAGTACATAAAAGATATCATCTTTAATTTCACAACCTCTATACACAGCCTATAAGGAAAAAGTATTTCGGATCACTTTTCTTATATTTTCTTCGTTTTCCTATTCGCAAATGTCAAAATTATATATTAGCAAAGAATATAGATGAAAAGAGAAGGGATTTGAAGGTTATTAATGGAGTGGCTTGGAAAAAGGATCCAAATGTCGTAGTAAAAATCTATACAGTTTAATTACAAAATCCAGTAAATAACTGTTTCCAGATGTTAACCAGCGAATTAAAGTAAAATTATGTACTGATGATAAAGCAAATCGAAATAGAGTTTAAGAGTAGGTAAAAAAAAAAGAAAATAAATATTTTGAAGCTCCGCTAAATTACCTTCTTGTCCTATGTAAATTTACTTGGAGAAACCAAACGGATGCTCTCGTGTTTTCCTCTCAAAAATTCAACTTCATTTTTTGCAATTCCTGCAGTAAAAAGATATCAAAAACCTATACAAAATACAATTCATATGATAATTTAATTGTTTTTGTAGTTGATCTGAACACAGCGATATTTTTTCATTCCTAAATTCCAGTTAAATATAAAGAAGATAATATACGATGAACATTAGATCTATCAAATGAAGACTTAGCAACAACATTAGAAAGAGGCTTCTGTCATTATCTTGGAGATTAGGGATGTAAATTATTCAGTTGGAAGTGAAAATTGTACGTAAGGTGACTATGATATGACGCAGCAACAACATTAGAAAGAGGCTTCTGTCATTATCTTGAAGATTGGGGATGTAAATTATTCAGTTGGAAGTGAAAATTGTACGTAAGGTGACTATGATATGACGCAGCAACAACATTAGAAAGAGGCTTCTGTCATTATCTTGAAGATTGGGGATGTAAATTATTCAGTTGGAAGTGAAAATTGTACGTAAGGTGACTATGATATGACGCAGCAACAACATTAGAAAGAGGCTTCTGTCATTATCTTGAAGATTGGGGATGTAAATTATTCAGTTGGAAGTGAAAATTGTACGTAAGGTGACTATGATATGACGCAGCAACAACATTAGAAAGAGGCTTCTGTCATTATCTTGAAGATTGGGGATGTAAATTATTCAGTTGGAAGTGAAAATTGTACGTAAGGTGACTATGATATGACGCAGCAACAACATTAGAAAGAGGCTTCTGTCATTATCTTGAAGATTGGGGATGTAAATTATTCAGTTGGAAGTGAAAATTGTACGTAAGGTGACTATGATATGACGCAGCAACAACATTAGAAAGAGGCTTCTGTCATTATCTTGAAGATTGGGGATGTAAATTATTCAGTTGGAAGTGAAAATTGTACGTAAGGTGACTATGATATGACGCAGCAACAACATTAGAAAGAGGCTTCTGTCATTATCTTGAAGATTGGGGATGTAAATTATTCAGTTGGAAGTGAAAATTGTACGTAAGGTGACTATGATATGACGCAGCAACAACATTAGAAAGAGGCTTCTGTCATTATCTTGAAGATTGGGGATGTAAATTATTCAGTTGGAAGTGAAAATTGTACGTAAGGTGACTATGATATGACGCAGCAACAACATTAGAAAGAGGCTTCTGTCATTATCTTGAAGATTGGGGATGTAAATTATTCAGTTGGAAGTGAAAATTGTACGTAAGGTGACTATGATATGACGCAGCAACAACATTAGAAAGAGGCTTCTGTCATTATCTTGAAGATTGGGGATGTAAATT
>RDPX01000321.1:205418-230910 GCA_003991215.1 Morbakka virulenta
ACCTTAGACCTTAGGTCCTCCAATCCCGTTCAGGATATCGGGCAGCAAGACTTCTCCATCGCCTACGGTCGTCAGCTACGGCTTGAGCGGTTCTGGGAGACAGCCCTCGTACAGTCACATCACTCCTGAATGTAGCTTGCCACGTTCTCACAGGTCTGCCTCTTCGTCTGCTTCCATCTACAGGTTTCCATTTCATTACTTGCTTCGCGTATCTGCTGGGTGGTAATCTGAGCACATGTCCTGCAAGTCTCCATCGTCTCTCTTCTACTTTCTTGTGTAATTGCCCTTGCTCTGTTCGTCTATAAATTTCTTCATTGGTGACCCTGTCCCTCCATGTAATTCCAAGAATTCTTCTCAAGTTTCGTGTGTGGAAAGCATCCACTTTTCTTTCTATTCTCTTGGTGGTCTTCCATGTTTCACTAGAGAGTAATTGTGTTTAATTACTTACCAGTTTGGTAAGTGGCTGGTAAACTCTTTCCCCATAGACACGAGGCCTTTTTCGTTTCACGAGAGGTACGCTTTTAGTGACCAACATTTGAAGAGTTTGGGTTCAGTGGCAGAGTCTAGATGCTTAGAGAGCAGAGAGCTGCTGTAATCTTTACCAAGAAAAAATTCTAAGCCATTAGAATTGCTATTTTCATCTTGGCGTCCCATTGCCAACCCAAATACTCCACAACATTTTGTACTTCTTTGTTGATATTTACGAGTAATGTGCGGTATTCTTTAATTAAATGCCGTTCTCTTTTAGTCTTACCAAACAAACCAAGTTTCAGCCAAGTCTCCACGCCAACAACAAATATTTCCTGCTTTATTACTTTTTCTTACAAATGCTTTCAATAGTTTAAGCCAATCCTTCCTTTCTGCATGTTCTTCCATCTATTTTGGGGGCGATCACGGAGACTTGCTTATGCAGTAACACATTAAGATTAAGGACGTCCTTCCTTGATTGTCTTGCAAATTTAGCCTGGTTGATGTCCACTAATTTTGCCATTTTCATCTATGGATATCTATAATAAGGTTCTTTTGCTTTACCAATCAGCATTATCTTATGACTGCATTGTTTTCAGCTCTGTTTATATTGGCAATAAATTTGAAGTATTCAGCATTTGTATAGATTTCATTCTATATAAATGCTCCACTCCTAGTTACATTCTGTGCTCCGACAATTTTACGTATGTGCTTATTACTGTTTTACTGATATTTGTTTTTACTTGTTTTTATTTGGTTTTACTGTTTTACTGATTATTGTCAGAAGGATTTCTGGTTCTTCGTTGTCCATGTTTTGTATCTTTTCTCTCAGAGAAGAGAGAAGAAGTATTACACTTTGTTGGTTTAGCTGCAGCTCATTATCTACATGTAGTCATCCTTTGAATTAAATACCAGTGGGACGTAAATCTTCTTTTAAAATGTGTATTTAATTTCCGACCTTTGAGGGCCCAGTGTTTTATGTGAAACTTTTCTGTTTTAAGATTTGTTGTATGGATTGTAACTTGGCATGTTTTTGAAGCTTTTTGCATTAATTTTGGGCACAAATTTTCATTTTTTTGAAGTTATTGTTCATAAACCAAAAGACACTTTGGGTTTCAGAGGAATGTCAAGAAAATTACACATCATGCAGAAAAGCATAGAAATTGATAGCGTACAATATTGAGGCATTATTTTTACATACGATAGACCTTACTATCTAAAAAATTTCGAGTCAATATTTTAAATTTATAACTTATTATTTGGCAGTCAGCATTCTTTTTAGATGTTAGCGTATGAGGATTATCATAAGCATGAATACTTTATGGGATAATCCTTTCGATTTCCCTGTTTTACAGACATCGGTATTAGTGTATATCCAATACCTAAAATGTAGCGGTATCACTTGATGAGCTATCAGATATTGAACGACAAAGAGATCAGAAATATAAAATTATATGAATTATATATATATAATTCAACCTGCAAGCAGGTGTTTCGCTATCTCATAGCTCAGTAAATTCACAATTTTTATTTCTATGTGATATATTTTTATGTAGAGCTTACGGTAACTTTAACCATGTACGTCTGACATCAAATCACACGTGTTCAATATGCTACGGTGACATTAAAGTATCTAGGACGGTTAAGTATAATGCAGAGCGTAACATGTTTTATAGACATTTACATATACATTACGCCATATTTTATTATATTTACACTATATTATATTTTACTATATTTATACTATATTATATTGTATTGTAGTGTATTGTATTGTATTGTATTATTTATTACATTTATATATTACAAATTACTGCATTGGATAACCTGGAAGAATAGAAAGATATAACAAAACAGTGAAAATTAATAGACAATAGAATAACAAAGAATTGATGCAAATTTTTTGTCAAATTTCTTTTACGTTAGTGTTTGTATATTACCCTGAGACATTTCTCAAGATTTAGCCCTAGTCATGATCACTGTTCCAGTGACTGGCGTAATTTGATCATTCCATCTAGTCATTGGACTTTCGGGAGAAATCTATTTTGAAAAGGAATAATTTGTAGTTGCTGATCCCTTTATGTTGAACCTACAAGGTACTCAATGATAAATTTCCTTATCTTTCTTTCTGGGATGTCTTAGGGACACTTTTGAAGATCTCACCCTTAGGTGGTCTTTTATGATGTCTAACCTAAAGTATTTAACCTAAATTTGTTCACATTTTTTTCACACAGTGTGTCCTACTTTTCTTTTATGGTGATCATTATCTTAGCCGTCTTAATATTGACAAGAACACCATGCAAATTACTCTTCAATGATAAACTTCAATGTCCACTTCCATTAGCTCTGAGCAGCTGTGATCAGGTAGACATCATCTGCAAACATCATTTTGTATTCCGTTTATTTTTCGGACGATTTTTAATTATTCTTTACTAATCTCTTGTTTTGAAGAATCTCAGCATACACATTATGGAATATTGAAAACACATGTTTCACCATTAACGTGCCCTGCAAGTCCTTGAAATTTATTCTAACAGACTGTTAGATATTGTTGTAGTCGGTTTTTACTTTAGTTAAAGCTCAATGATTTAACTGATAACATCTTAAAGAACTTTTTATCCAATATGTTGTAGAGAGGTTTTTGGATTAAATAATGAAAACCATTCTAGCAGTTAAAAAAACTCCAAATAATACAAGGTTGAAAGTTGTTTGCACATTAATATTTCTGAGTTTACAATTTATCATTAAATGATAAATTTGATAAACATACCTCTTTTAATCAAAGTAATTGTGTTCCTCTGACGATAGTAAAATACTAGACTAGAGGGTAACTGTGAGACGATTGGAGCTTTTTTTTTAAATTCACTTTTGTCTGATAGTGGTAGTAATTCAGACCTCAATATGCTTTAGAAGCATTAATGATGGGGATCGATTTCTTAAAATCCTGGGTATTGTTAATAACCAACTAGAAAAATCTGGAGATAAAACTTTGACATTTACCATTAACATTATCAAAAATATTTTGGTTTTTAAAGAAGGACAAAAGATCCCAGCATGCGTTTCCATGTATCAGCAAGAGAATAAACCACACCAGTGTCAAGCCACAGCTCATACATAAAGGTTTATGTCACCACACTTACTGACATTCAGGTCAAACTTCCTTCTCTTCCAAATACAAGTGCTTTAACAAAGTCAGACTGGGAGAGTTTTTCTGGTTAAAGAAAGTTTTATTCAACATATTCACATAAAATAAAACTGCCCAGGGTGCGGTAAATCGAATAATTACGAAAATAGCTATATGCTTCTGCTAATTAATTGATAATTAGCTAAGCAAGTTTGTTTATGAAACAAAATTTTGACACCTAATATCTAACCACAACAAAATTGTTTAATTTTTTATTTGCATGGATAGCTCAGTTCAAAGAGCATGAAACTCAATCGTGGATTAAAAAGCCTAATGATAAATGTTCTCCACCTTTTTCCAACCCTTTCTGTTTTGGATCTAACGATTGGCAAGTAGAGTTAGTGAGAACCAATGTACTGCAACTCAAAACTAATAGACGTAACAATTTCTTTGAATGGAAACACAAAAACATTTATCATATACATTTATCATGACCAAAACAAGAAAGCATCGAACTTATCAGAAAATATTACAAAAATATAAAGTGTAACATTTCTTTCATTCAAAAAGTGTTTTAAAGATCAGATGTTACGTTACGTTTTCGTTGAGTAACATAACACATCTCATGTTTAACAATGTCTCACAATTTAAGTTGTCACATAGTCACCTATTTTATGTATATTTTTCTGTGGTATTTCTGCAGGATTTATTAATCAATAAGATTTTTAAAAATAATGCTTCGATACCAATTCAGAGCTTTTTGATTAAAAATTAAATTTTGAGTCACTGTTGTGTTATTTTCTGCAGTAGAAGTAAAAATGTTTATTATTATTATTATTACTATTATTATTATTATTTCTATTATTATTATTACTATTATTATTATTACTATTATTATTATTATTATTATTACTATTATTATTACTATTATTGTTATTATTATTACTATTATTATTATAATTATTATTACCATCCCAACCCGTCTATAATAACAAGTGAGGCCCAAAAGCCAGATCTTGTTATAATGAAAAGTGACAAGTTACTAATATTAGAACTTACAGCTGGGTTTGAAACCAATATAGAAAGNTTGAGTTACTGTTGTGTTATTTTCTGCAGTAGAAGTAAAAATGTTTATTATTATTATTATTACTATTATTATTATTATTTCTATTATTATTATTACTATTATTATTATTACTATTATTATTATTATTATTATTACTATTATTATTACTATTATTGTTATTATTATTACTATTATTATTATAATTATTATTACCATCCCAACCCGTCTATAATAACAAGTGAGGCCCAAAAGCCAGATCTTGTTATAATGAAAAGTGACAAGTTACTAATATTAGAACTTACAGCTGGGTTTGAAACCAATATAGAAAGTAACTTCGACCGTAAAAATCAACGCTACGAACAGTTATTATCCGATTTATCAAGAAGATTTAGAGTGTATTCTGTAAACTTGAGCCTCTGAACTCTGGGTGTGTTTGGGAAAAATATCTTGATTGTTTCAAAACTAAACTCCCTCGATCTCAATGACGAAACTGTTAAATTTATCATCAAAAGATCGATAAACATTTGTATACGGACATCATACTTTATTTTCTGTATGAGAAACAAAGAATGGACAAACCCAGAATTAATAATCTAGTAACCAACTGATACATCGTCTCTCAGTTATATGCCCAAACGGAGAGTATCACTTTAGACGATGTACCACAACTTGGCTTCATTGTGCTATTTCTTGTCTTGTTTCCAGTCCTCTACATCCAGTGACAGCTCAGTTGTGTTGCAACATGTAATGTGTAGATCAATTTCATTGTAAATTTTCTAAATCGTTAATTTACAAATAAAATTATGTGAAGTTAAAAAAAAAATATTATTGTCAAATGTTTATACAGGATATGTACACTTAAGTAAAATAAGTTACTTCTATAAATGTGTTTCCTGTGAAAAATAAAATAAATAAAAAACTGCGAAAATCCTAAAATACAGTTAAAATGATAATAAAATACGTTTAAATAAAAATTATTCATAATGAAATATGACATAGACATGATAGTATTCCAGCAAGCATCAATTCACACCTCCACAAATAACCTTGTTCACTTGTTAAAATGTGCGCTGAGCCTCTTCTTGAAATCTATCATATTTGGACTGTCTGACATCTAAAGGTAGCTTGTTATAAATAATGGTAGCTTGAAACTTAAAAGCTTTTTTGCCAAATTCGAGCTTAGCAGACGGAAGTTTGACTTATTTTCCACTGTTTCTAGTTCCTTTTGTATGAGCATTTATCTGAAAATAGTTTTCAAAGTTTTTACAGGTATTTCTATCTGGGCATTGTTTTACGAAGGAACAAGCTTTTATTTTCATTCTACTGTCAACTGATCTTATTTTAACGCTTCTTCCAATGCTTCTTTCGGCTCTGTTATTTAATAATCTCAGCTTTTTCTGCTGTGTGTTTGTATTATTATATTATATTATATTATATTATATTATATTATATTATATTATATTATATTATATTATATTATATTATATTATATTATATTATATTATATTATATTATATTATATTATATTATATTATATTATATTATATTATATTATATTATATTATATTATATTATATTATATTATATTATATTATAGATTAACCGATGACAATTTAAATACAGAAACCGAAGAGATCAGTACATTTTAAAAGGACAGGAAAAAGGGACAACCAGCATCCCCTTTACAAACGGGGAAAAATGTTTGTAATAAGAGTATGAAACAGATTACTTTTAATATCATTTTTATTGATTTATTATCAACGAGGAAAAATTACATGAAGATGAACGGCAGGCCGGCATTTTTTGTGACCGACTGCCAAACGAAAAACAAGATATTTCAGAGTTTTCTGTTGACTTTTTGTCTACAAAGCTGAGCTGATGGCATTTTAGTATGGATTATTTGTAATGCTACGGAGTAGACAACAGACGTTTTTCTGGCAAAAGAACCCTTATATGGCCATAAATTATTTTAAACAACTTGCGAAAAAAGTGTTGGGGTCATATTTTTCTCATTGATGAAAAACCACTTTACATATCTATTTATTTATTAAGAGTTTAATATTTTAGTTATAGCAAACTGATGACTACATTTAAAAATGATGTCACGTTTCTTAATACTTCAACCTAAATAATGCATGTGATAATTGAATACAACTCCAACCAAGGAAGAAAAATAAAAAGCTTGTCTAACAGCTTGTATATGGATATCATTACCATCAGAAACCAGTTATAGGCTTAAGGATTTGGCTAAAAAATAATAATTTTGGTGGTTATCTATTCATTTACAATGTTTCAATTTCCTGCTTTAGTCTTTTCTTCTCGAAGATCTTTAGTTTTACAATATTTAATCTGTTTTCCTTTTCCTTTATTTTATTCTGATTTAACGAAAGGTTAAAAATTTACCGTATTTTGCACATCTACTATGTTACTATTATTAGGTATCACAAGAAAATCGATTGGATTTTAACACTTGCTAATAGGAAAAATGTTACAGACAAGCTGTACCAAAAGGAAGACCAATACAGAATCTTGAAAATTCTGAACCTAACATACTCCGAGGAAGGCACAGATGTAAGAGCTTTATCATGCCTTGAGTTGTAAGTTTTTTAAGCTATGTTTCGAGATATACTTTTCCCATCGTCAGGCTGTCGATGGCTCTCGAAACGTAGCTCAGAGAAAGCTTAAGGCTCATGATATAATAAAGCTCTCACACCAATACAGAAGTCCTAGGGCAGCCGAGACAAACATTAAAAACTGTTCATGTTCCATATTGTATAATCTAGGCAAAAATATGATTTTTAAACTGATGATTTTGCTTATGTTCCATATCCTTTCTGTGTGGAGATGGAAATTTTCCTTAAAATATATTCTGTGCAGAATTGATACCTTCATTATAAAAATTTCAAGACGGAGTTGTTTTGTCTTTCTTGCAACAGGCTGAGTGTGGAATTAGAAGGTCTTGCAAAAGAATAGTTAGCCAGTGTCTAATCAAAGAGCGAAATGCTGTAAGGAGATTATGCAAAACATGAAAGCAAAACATTCCACTACAGTATGACCAGGTAAATTATTATTGTGAATGGCATTTAACAAAAGCAAATTTTTATAAAATGTAACGAAGTCTAACGAAAGACCAAGCTGGCCACAGAAGGGGAAAGTCTTTACTAATCCAAAGACAACCATTGCGGCATCATATCATAATATTGATAATATATATACCGGTAACGTCATATAATAATTCTGAGAACCATTTTGGTGATGTCACAATAAAATAACTTGTTTTATGTCACTATAAAACAAAGAGGTCGAGGAACTCTTTATTTAGCAATCTTTCATTGAAGGATGGAACCATAAAAGAAGGTTATCGGTTATAGGGCCGTGTACTGTCCTACACGAAGCATGTATCGGCATACGTGAGTTAAAGTTCATGGTTTTGCTGATGCCTTAGATATCATAATGGAATGAAGCCTCTTTTTGTTCTGGGTTTAATTTATTATAGTGATGAATAACTATTTCTAATAACTATTATTATACTGATGAATAACTATTCATCAGTGATAAATTACTGCATGGGCTGATGTAGATAAATTGTTTAAATCTATTAACGTGACACCTGTAGCTGGTTTATAGCTAAACTGTGTTTTTATGACCAAATATCTAAAATGTTATAAAAATCCATTCAAATTAACTTTTTTATAAGTCGGAGGACTTTTTGTTTCAATTTTAATTCTTACGGTTTGGCAAAATGATCAAACATACCAGTTGTGTGTGAAAGTGAAAGTAAAAAAATGAAATTAAATTTATAAATGTAATACCATCTTACAAACCTTTGAGATCGTCTTCACGCAATTTTTTTCCAGTTTCTATATTTTCTCCAAGTAATCAGACAATTTAGTTTTGTGACGCCATATACAATAAAATGTACTAGAATAATCATATTACTGTTCCAAATAATCTTCTATTAATTACCATTAAATTAGGTGTCCATATACGTAGGATGTGACCGAAAAAAGACAGCAGCCTATTTTCATTGGTACTCTATTGTTGTATACATTTTCTTCTTTGCCTAAACTACCTGGTAATATTTGCTCAAGTCAACTCGTTAGTTTATTTATCTTCGTTTTATTGCGTCTTTATTTGACAAGGATCCAGCAGAGTGAATAATAGTTTTTTTCTTTACTGGTTTAAGAAATGGGATCTTGGTAGTCACATTGCTGTTTTGTTTTCAATCTTTGTACTGATTGATCTTAAAGCTATACCTTTTATTCATTTCTCGGGTGTATTTCTGGCAATTGTTAAGAGAAATTCATATTATCCAATGTAGTAGTCATTCTTTTTGTTATCTTACTGCGTTTAGCATAAGCAGAACTAAAGCTTGGTTTTCTTGTATTTCAATTGTAGCAATGTCTTTCAGTAATAAAGTTTAGATTTACTATGTTGTTTTTTTTCTTTTCTATCTTGGCGAAGATGCAGATCTCCTTTCAGCCGTTCAATTTTTGATTATTTGTTTTGTCAGCGTTTCAACCACATAATCAATGACATTGTACCATACTGCTGTTTTTATGTAATAGCGAGTTATTCCAGGGTAAAATTCATATAATCCTTTTCATTAGACATTGAGCTCTAGCTGGCTCTGCTTTCGATGAAACGTTTTCTCCATCCTTCCATCCTTCCATCCATCCATCCCTCCCACTCATATCAGTAGGCACTTGGTCAGTACTGCATCCACTACCACTTGGCAGTTGATCAATGCAGGCTTCTGCAGCACTCCTTGTGTTTGATTTCTATAGAGGGGGTATATGATGAATATGAATTATGTAAGAAGTTTGTTCTTGCTGCACTAGCAAACAAATTGCAGTGGCTGCAGTCGTATTTAGGTGGTAATATGAGGAATTTTGTGAAATAGTTCGTTATTGGTAGGGTGATCTTTCCAAGAAGTGTTAAGAGCCGCACGAAACATTCGCTTAATAGCACCACCTACTTTCTTTTAAGTGTGGATGTCAAGGCCAATGAGATGGAAACAAAAATAAAGACAGACTCTGCAAAAGCTTTGAAGAAATTTCTTGTCAGGGAGATTGGATTTCCAGTTTTTATCCATTCCATTTAGTGCTCTCCATGCTCTTTTAAGTTTGACATCAAGTGCCGTCAATGGAGAGGACCTGCCTAAATATTTGAAAGTATCCACGAGTTTTACTTACCTATCTCCTAATTAAACACTAATCTGGTGGCTTTTTTTTGCTTTGAAGAACATAGGAACCTGTAGGTTGTTTAAAAATTTTGATACAAGAAAAATTCAAGTAATTCCAAGTTAGATTAAACAAAATAAATAAAAAAGAAAAAGCAGGAGCATTGTTAGAATACAAGATGGACACATACAAATATGTATTACATAAAACAAAAAGAATATTAAGTATCTACAGTCAAGATAAGCAAGATAATGCTTAATAACAACAATAATAATTCATACCAACATTATATGCAAAAGATCATAACGAACCTAGAAAATTGGGAACAATCCAGGTCTTTGGACAGAAAATGGTGTAACTACCTGAAGCAAATAACCGTGATAAACTAAAAAGTTTATCGAAAGTGGAAAAAAAGAGCTTTACATGTGTCATTACAAATGGTTTAAGGTAAGAAAAGAAAGTTGAGGGATATCCATGTCACACATACAGGAGCGGAGTATCAGAGACAAGATAATATAGGAGACGGCGCTTATAAAATGAAGGCTGCTTTAATCAATTACATAAATACAGGATATATTAATATTAATAGGTCATGAAATTACATAAAAGTATACAAACGAACTTAAAGAATTAATCTGATCAGACGGTTCGGCGATCCTCTGTATATGATCTTTCAACTTGTTGTTAGAGAAGGTCACTAAGACTTGGGACCTTCAACAGCATATTGAATTCTAGCTCCACTGAGCTACTCCCGAGCTTCACTCGCTCGCTCTCTACAGTTCTTGAAATGACTATCGCTTATATATCCACGATCTGGATGTAAAAAAATTCATGATGACATGAACAGATTTTGGGACATGCCAGCTTCCATTGTCTTAGTATGCAGAGTTGAGGTGTCCATACATTGGATTTCATAAGTTCTGCTACGTCATCGTACTATGTCAATGGGGGAACTTTGACAGTCTGGCTTTTGTCAGTACGAAACGCAAGAGGAAGAAATACAGAACATTATACAGCCACGAACAAGCAATCATTTACAAACGAAAAAATTTGGAACACAAAAGAGACTAAATGAAGTACTAACTAAAGACGGCAATAAAAAAGACAGACTTATCCTGTTCGCTGATTAAGTTAAAAATAACGAAATAAAAAACAGTTACCTGAAACAAATCTGTTGTTTCAACGTTGACCCCGCCGTTAGTGAACTTAGGAAGCCGGGAATTTTGAAATCCACAGATTTGCTAAATGTATAAAAATTCATATTTTGACTAAATTTATGTATATATGTGTTGTGCAGTAAAGGTGCTGAAATAGAACATGATTAATACAAAAATACTGGGAATGTCTCCTTATTCCATATTAATCAATAAATTGCCGAAGAAAGAAAAAGACTTGCTCCCTAATTACGAAATATTCGAATTAACAGTTTCAGGAGAAAAACTGCATTTACCAAGCATAAGCAATTTATGCTTACCTTTTTCATAAACCTTCATTAGTAATAGGGGAAGTTAAAGCTGATCTATTGAGTTCTTTACTGTTGATAATATTTCTTCCAAAAAGTAGATTTTGTATGTTTTTGTCTGTATCCACTCCGAAGGACTTTTGTACCAGTAGATTGTTCTTTAATAAATTGTTTTTGGTCGTGTGACTCAGGCTGTTGAAACACAAAATATTTCTCAGTGCTAAAAAGGCCTTCCTTATATTTTGTCTCAGAATTACTTCAAATAGCAGGGCGTGGTAATCTTTGCTCTAAGGTGGTTTAACCGTACAGCCTTTTTAATAATTCTGTCATAGGTTGTAACGGAATCTTAATTTTTTTACGGCCTTTTCGGCGTTAGAATTGTCATATTGGTGTTGGATTTATACATTTCCTGTATTACCTTTACCCTTACTAACATATGCCAAAGAGACAAGTGTTATGAATAGCTATAAAACCCGAAACTAAGGTTTCCTGCCAACGCTACAAAATATTCTTTTCATTAGGACAATGGAAACTAATTTATTGACGTAAGGGGAAACAGAGACTGAAAGACGCCAGTTGTAGTCAAGACCCTCTTCAGAGGGGTAATATTGGTACTGCTCAGAACTACAACCAAAAATATTAAACAAGTGGTAACTGTTTTAAGTACTGCAGTCGACTTAAGTGTGTTTGGGGAAATCAAGAGTTTTGAAGTTGCGCTCAAGTGAAACAGGGGGAAAGCTAGTTTAGGATAAGCAGAAAACAAAGTTGCCACTGAACTGAAAATATTGTAAGAAGGTAGAACATCGTAATGAAATGAATTGCATTGGAAAAAGGAACCACACTCGCTTCGAGACAACTACAAACATGCTTTCAGTAGACTTGAATCAACAGAGAAGAGATTCATGAAGAACTCAGGGCTTGTGGCAGCCTATGAAACGCAGATCATGGGTATGTAACAATGCATTTTGCAAGACAATTAAAAAAAGGAACTGCAGGTTCACAAGGGACCATCCTACTTTGTAGTTCATCATGCAGTAGCACTGGAAGATAAAGCCTTCACATCTATAACGGTTGCATTTATTTCCTCTGCAAAGTTTATAGGAAGCAGCATGAAAGAATTTCTTACAAAAGACCTTGACCTGTTTAATTTCTTGTTTGTAAAAACAATTGGTGTCTGTAAAAATACCATTGTCATCTTAGCAGGCATTAGTAAGATATTTGATGAGATAAAGTTACCACTACCAGATCAGTGAATCCACAGGTCTCTTTGGAGAAACATGGACACTAGGCCAGAACAAGGTATTAACATTATGAACGGTGTTCCTTTTGGAGAGAAGCCAGCTCCTTCAGTGACACAGACGGTATTATTCAGAGTGGCTGAGAACAGCAGAGACTATTTCATTCTAGCACCAGGGTCGATTACATATAATACATGCATGGGCAACTTATATGATTCTATAAAGGCTCTTCAAGAAACCAAGAAACTGACTCAAAACACACTGAATCGTTAGCAAAAGGTTTCAAATTAAAGATATGCAAATAAGCAATATTTAAAAGAAGTCAGAAAGATAAGTATCAATGAAGCACATAGACAGAAAAGAGTAAGAGATCCGGGGTGCGGTTAAAGAACCGCATTCTCATGAGATAACATTTCAGATTAAGAACATGATCAATGAACTACCAACTAAAAATTCCTTCTGAACCTTATTGCACAAATTGTTGACCCTATTTGTCTAGTAAGAGCCGTCACGATTTGCGTAAAATTGGAATGTTAAGTCTGTCGTCTTAAAGGTTAACATGGGACGAACCAATAATCAACCAACTCAAATATGGCTAAGAAAGCTATTTTAGGAAATCAGCCTTTTACATACTTGCTTTAGTCGATATCTGATACCAGGGATACAGTTGGTCTACGAAATCTCTACGTTGTTTGCGACACAAGTGACAAAGCCTCTGTTGCTTGTGCATACATCAGATGGCAAGTACAAGGAGAACATGCAGAATTCAGCTTGGTTGCAGCCAAGATGAGAGTTGCTACTTTGAAGAGATTAGACATACCAGGCCATACATTCTAAGCAGCTTTCCTCGGAAGAAAACTTGCTAAATCAATTTGCCAGGCGATCAGCTTTATGTTATCCGAGGCCCCGTGGCTTAATGGTTAGTGCAATTGCACTGTAACCTAGAATTCCGGGTTCCATTTCCTGAGCGGGCAACTTTGGAAATTCACAAAAGAAAAAGCCATTGGTTGGCGTCAGAAAGGGCATCCGGGCAAGAAATTCCTCACTGTCAATTCCAAGTCCCTGTCAAGGGCACCGTCTGAGTCCCAGTTATTGGGGGAAAATGACATTAAAACCAAAAATAAAAATCAGCTTTATGTTATCCAAGATTGTCCATAGGATCTTGAATTTATAGCATAGTAACACTCTCTTAGATTATAAGTCAAGCCAGTGTGTCATTTTCTGCAGCAAGGATAAGGGAAATTTAATAAAATCTAATCAATCTAAAACCTGTCATTAGAGATACTGTCCTATTGATGTAGCTGACCAAGCATCACCAAGAGTAAAGCTTTACGGAGCGGACAGGAAAATAGCAGACTGCGCCAGGCGTCTTAAAGAAACTACAAGAGGAATGACTAGAGGAAAGAGTCCAGATTCAGGAGACTAATGAGAAAAGAAAAGAATGAATATTTCATGCCCAGTATCAATACCCGATGACGTACCTCATATTGACCGATTTAAGGACTTGCGAAAGTCAAAGAGGGTAACTGTCAATATATTGTTCTTAATACGCTTGCTAGTAAAGAAGAGCTATCAAGAAGAAGAGTTTGGATTAAAACTGAGCAGACATCTCTACCAGAAAAGCTAAAACAATGAGGACTCAAGGAGTTTACCCTATATACCGATCACCATAGAATGATAAGATTTCGGGTCGCATAGAAAAGGCACCACCGCCATTTAACCAATTTCACCCATTGTTGCTGCTTTATCACAGCCAAATGCTACATTATCCGTAATAACGTGACAAAGAAAATCAGTTTAAAGTGCATTACACGCCGACGTTAGAAAACCGCCACTGCTGCAATAAATGTCAAACTTGGCATATATGTGGATAAAGCTTTTTGCACTACCATTCTTTCAGACTAAGATTGACTATTTGGGCCCAATAACAGTAAAGTTGGTGATAAAAATAGACAAAAAAATTCCCGATATGGAGTAAATTTACTTAACTCAAAATCCCAGCTCTTTACTTGAAAGTTGTATCTGACATGTAGACACCAAACGTCTTCCAAACTTGCAGTATTTGTGCAATATATGGGCAGCCAAGATGAATTTTATAATACAATGCATCACATTTTGTTGGAGCACACAAAGGTTTAAGAGAGGAGGTTGAAGGATTTTATTGCTGAAAGAATATTATTCTGACAAACAGATAAAATGGAAATCCAACATAGCTCAACTCCACTACATGAAATTATATTTGAATCTATTGCAAAGTTGGCGAAAAGAGCAATGCAAATAGTTATTATGGAACAACTTCTAATGAAATTGGTCTTTAGCACATATCTTTGGAAGGTGGAAACGTTAATAAACTTTAGATTACTTTATGGTGTGCTGAATATATTTAAACCAAATGATATGTTAGCAGAGTTGGATCGCCTTCCAAGAAATTGTAAAAGGATAAAAAGCCCTGATGAGACTATAACAGATATTAATGTAAAGACGACTCTAGGTTACAGGACGAAATGCAAAAAAATAGGAATCATAACATTCAGATGACCAAAAGGAATTTAAAGGAAAACAAGCTGTTAGCCATACCATTTCACAGGGATTTAGGTAAATGTGTATTTAAAAAAAAGGATTAATG
Source organism: Morbakka virulenta (assembly GCA_003991215.1). Taxonomy (NCBI): domain Eukaryota; kingdom Metazoa; phylum Cnidaria; class Cubozoa; order Carybdeida; family Carukiidae; genus Morbakka; species Morbakka virulenta. The sequence goes on from RDPX01000321.1 coordinate 220,586, forward strand.
ATGGAAAAATGGACAATATTCATCAATCTTACAATGTAAACATCTTGGTAAGAAGCATAAAAAAGAAAATCATACAGTTTTGAAAGACGAAGAAAGAGTAACCGATGAAATGAAAAATTTCTCAACGAAAGAAAGAAGAATAGCAAAAAGCTGCTTAATGTATCACGACCCAGAAAAGGCCAGCTAGCTTGCTTGTATTGGATGCAAAATTTCATAAGAAAAACATACCAGTACTGCCTTTTCTATTTTTGCCAGATTTAGCCTATTACAAAATATGTCTTCAGATAGTAGAGTGGTTATTAATAGTTCTAGAATACCAAGTTAACTCCTCCACCAAGAAGAGAGAGGAAGAGAGAGAGAGAGAGAGAGAGAGAGAGAGAGAGAGAGGGGGGGGGAGAGNGAGGTGGGGGGAAAGCGAGAGAGAGAGAGAGGGGGAAGGAGAGAAAGAGAGAGAGAGAGAGAGAGAGAGAGAAAGAGAGAGAGAGAGAAAGAGAGAGAAAGAGTTGGAGAGAGAGAGACAGACAGACAGAGAGAGGGGGATAGAGAGGAAGGGAAAGAGTGTACTTTGCAGATTATAAAAGTCATCACCAGATAATCAGATTTCAGCTGCATCTATAAATATTCCTAAGCACATCAAATATTAAAATATGACAATACAACCAACTATATGAGTCCAATAATTATTAATGATCTGCTTTAATTAACTCAATGCATGGACGTGGCTTTATATCTAGCCAACTAATACATACTCTCTTCTAAATCAATGTAGCCATAACAAATTTAAGTAAGAAAGGTAAAGGGGTTAATAAATACAATTTTTTTACGTTTGACATTTCCTCTACAATGTATTTTATATTTTCAAATACACCAGTTTGTTCATGTAATGCATCAAATGTTTTGGTGTATTTGGCATAAAAACACCAACCCTCAATTCCTTTTGCCTGACCCTGACTTGTCAATAATAACTTTTTCTTGTCCACAGCTGATAAAACAAAGATATTGCATTTTTAATTGCCTTTTTAAAAAAGTTTTTACTTTAACTTTTTATTAAATTTATATTATATTCTTTAAATTAATATTAATTTACGCCCCACAACATTGTCTTTAAAAATTACTTTTATTGCATATAACGTGTAAGTGTTTTGTGATACCAATCTACAAATATTTTCCTTATAGTTGAGTAATGATGATTAAGATAATTTCTAATAAGGCCTTCGTATAAATGTGCTGATTGATGTAAATAATTTGAAACTTTCATAAACGTCGTTGAAGAGCAACATTGTATAATTTTGTATAGGTACCATAACAGAAGTATCCTGGCCTGATATATTATTATAAGTGTGTGTTCAATATTTAAATCCGTATCTGCATATCTTCTTGGTTAGATAACAGCATACTTTTATATCTGAACAAATGTACATGTACAACAAAATTTTACTGAATAGAACACTTACAAGAAATGCTAAATTTGAAACAGAATCTTGAATGATAACTAAGAACAACAATGAATCACATTTTTTCACAATGTTTGTCATTGAGAGAGTCAAGTATTCATTTTATGAAATGTAAGAAGTAGCAAATATGCGACATGATACAATTTATTTAAATGCGTTATATTAGAACCGTGAAATTATATATATATATATATATATATATATATATATAGTATGATGAGTAAACTCCAAGTAGTAGGAAAGTGACACAAAACACAAACGGTACATACAAAATAACATTAATTGGACAAAAACGATACGACACGAGACAATTATGACAGTAAAAATTTGAAATCCAATAAGTATTTCCAAAAGAGCAACATAGGTAGAAAGAAATGAGCTACAGATTAAAAAAATCATGAAGTTAGAAAAAAGAATTAATAAATAAGTAGAAAGGAAAAAATAAAGCAAAGCACGAAAATATGAAATGATATTCTAGGAAAGGTAAGTACAGACAGTAAATCAAATGCTAGCATTGTCACAGCAAAGGCAGAAAAAAATGAGAGATTGATCTATTATAAAGAAGAACCATGTTACAGAGGTCTCGGACTTTTGACCAACAACAATATATATATGTATATATATATTTTAGATATAATTATATATATACATATTTATATATACTTATATACATTTATATACATTTACATATATATACATATTTATATATATTATATATAAATTTATATATATTTATATATATATATTGATAGGAAGAGAAGAAAGAACAGACTACACTTTGCATCACTTGCAAGTGTACTCGTTCGACTCTTCTCTTCTTATCATTAATCTCGCTCTACTGTCATGTATTGACCGTTGTCCAATGGAAAAACCAAACGACAGACATATGTGACATATATGTTAATATGTATTTATATATATTTGTATATATATATAAATGTATGTATATATATACATATAAATCAGAGGCCACACTGCCTGTAATGTTTCTCCGTCTTCGATCTGCTGCAATAGTCAAAACTATGAGTATTTGTTATCTTAAACCACTTGTGGTGTAAAATATATTGGTGAAAGTGTAGCATTAGTATTCAAAGAAATAGGAAGTCTACTTGCTGACAAGGAAAGATTGATACCAAAATGAGAGCGCACATGAGCACACAAGGGGTAGTGGATTAGGAGTTTAAGAACTTATATCTTTATAGTCTGAACTTGAAGATTAAAAACAAAAAGGATGATGTTTCTGTAGGAAACTATTTCCTGCTTTACCAAGATATATTCCACGCTGTGACAAAAAGATAGGAGGAGGAGGAACAAGGTAAAGGTGCAAATCACTGAATCTTTTTGTTGGATTAGTTTTTTAACCGTAGTGTCCTTCCTTCTGAAAAAGACAATAGATTCAAAATAATGATGGTAAGCTATCACAAGTCAATGTCACGGACGCTGGCGGTAGAGGCATAAAGCAAGGTGGTGACCTCTAATGTAAAACCGAAAGGTGGTACGGACTGATCCTAGACATATGTTTCACCAAATTCTACACCAATAGAATAAAAGTACCAAGACAGCCCCTAAAGACATTTTACCTATTTCTTTCCATAGTAAGAGTCACGAATCTTTCTGGAATTCTGGAAAATTCTTTTGTCAGGTTCACTATATCAGATAACCATAAAATCGAAAAGCCATCAACAGTTATGTACAGACTAAGTTCTACTATTAGACACAAAATACTTAATTGTAAGTCAGTGGTATAATGAATGTAATTAACCTATAAACGTTCGAGACCTAGACGATTTCATGTAAATGTGCACAATCTGAGTTCTGAGACGGGAAACATAGTCAATTAATAACAGGTGACTTAAGAATAGAGAAGAATAAAATTTTGAAAAGACTTCTTAGCAAAGGACCAAACTTTTGTAAAGTGCGAAGCATAATCTGGAAGAAATACGGAGATGTAATCGAATAAGGACTGGATACCTTTATTGGTCAAATTGATTATGGCAGTGAGGAATCTGAGAAGAAACTACAGCAGTGGAAATAATTATGTCTTACTATGGCTTACCGAATTTCTGTAAGAACAATATTGTTAGGTTGCAAGGGTAAGGTCTTCAATTGTGTGGAATCTAACGTCTGATAATGGAATGCCACATTACTCTTGTGACTATCCCAGTATTTATGCCATTTAAAATAAAAGTGAAGAGCTTAAGCAATTTTTTTTTATAGTTACTTAAAGGAAGAACAAATAAAATCAATAAGTACATTTCAGAGAAACACACGCGGTTCAGGAAATTGTAGGTAGCTTGGGCGCCTTAGAAGCCACCCAGGTACTAATAACCCTTGTAGAAACTGCAGGAAAAAAATTTTGCCTGTACATTAGTAAATATGAAATTGTGTTTATGTGTTACGATCTACTCGTCTAAGTTAAACGTAGCGAAATAAATATTAACTGCAATAAAGACAGAGACTAGTAATTCCTTGAGTTCAGCATAGGTAGGGCAGAAATAATATGTTGAGAAAATACAGAGAAACTTTGAAGTCAGTAGCATATAAAAATTGTATTTTAGGCAAAATCTCGCTGAATATAAATATATTATTAATTGGAAGAATGAAATGCTTTAGTTATTTAGTACATTCGGCACTGTCTGAGGAAAAAAGTTAAAGCTTTTGTTTACAACAGGAAATGAAAAGATAACATTAGAACCTGCTACCACTATATCATTTTATTCTTTAACCTCTGTCTTTTCCAGACCAAGTCGATCAGTGGGATAAACTGATGATGATGATTATGATGATGATGATGATGATGATGATGATGATGGTGATGATGATGATAATCCTCCCCACGCATATGGTATTTAAAGTTGGCAAACACAAAAGCAATAATTTGAAATAAGACACAACGTTTGTAAAAGTACTAGAGTCTATGCAAAGGCCATTGTAAACATATTGGAAAATACCAATGGGCTAAAATACTCATTTTTAAACATTTCTTTTCTTTATCGTAAATAAGTCTTTATTAAAAGACAGTCTTCCGGTGCTCAGTATCTAGGAACTTGTCACAAGTGCACAATTCTCAGTTCATTACAAATTAGGGATTTTTGAAAGGGAAAATTATGTTATTCTGTTTTCTTTAGTTATTTTTCTATGGTCATAAAATCTAAATAGAATAATAAACAAAGCAAACACATTTGAAGTAAAACTGCATTGGTTTTGAACAGAAGTTGCTGAATTTTCAAACAAAAAATTCTCCTTTTCTTTTCCATTGTTATTTGCCTTAAACACAAGAAAAAAGATATGTGAAATAATTTACATAGTAAAAGACTACATTGTAAATTAATAACTCCAATGCTTTCACCTTTTTCTGAAAAAATAATTAAAGAGTACGTACTAGACTGTGCTCTCTACTTTACTCTACTCTAATTGTAAAAGGATTGAAGAGGTTACTTACAGATCAATTTTGCTATGAAAAAAATTTGAAAAATTGACCACTTTTGGTTGCATTAAAACATATGGTAATTCCTTGAAAACCAACATGATCAGAACGTTTTTAGAAAAATAGTTATTGCTATNAAGCAAACACATTTGAAGTAAAACTGCATTGGTTTTGAACAGAAGTTGCTGAATTTTCAAACAAAAAATTCTCCTTTTCTTTTCCATTGTTATTTGCCTTAAACACAAGAAAAAAGATATGTAAAATAATTTACATAGTAAAAGACTACATTGTAAATTAATAACTCCAATGCTTTCACCTTTTTCTGAAAAAATAATTAAAGAGTACGTACTAGACTGTGCTCTCTACTTTACTCTACTCTAATTGTAAAAGGATTGAAGAGGTTACTTTAGAAAAATAGTTATTGCTATAATTATTGCTATATTTTAGATTCTACGTCATAGTTTGAGGTTGCCTGGTTATAATTGGGTAGAAAACATTTTGCTTTTTCACTAAAAAAGATATATAGACAGCTCAGGACAACCACCCACGTAATCTTTCTATTTATGATAGGTAAAAGGGATTATAAACACTGCATTCAATTATTGTGTGTTTAGTCTGAATTTAATTAAAACATATTTTCTCAATAGCTAAACCAAAACCTGCAAATAAGAACAAAAATAACTTAGATAAAATTAATTCATATTTTTTACCAGTTGTGTACAAATTATACATGAAGCACAGCTATTACTTTGAAACCTTCTTTGAAAAACGTAGATTTCATGTAAATGTTTTAAGCAAATTTCTGTTTATTTCTTTAATAATCAGTCGTACTAAAACTCAGTATAATGGAGGTAAGACCTTATGTATTTTCTGGTCATGACTTAACAAACTAGTTGATTGTTAACATTATTAATTATGATTGTGCCATATTTCAAGCTCAGTTATTGTATTGTGGAATACTCCAATGTTCTAAATGGAATCATTTAATATTTTTACAGTATTTCAGCGATATTAAAGGGCACAATTCTGCATTCTAAAACGTCTTCTACATAAGTGAAAGTAGGCAACAAAAAACCCGAAGAAAAACTAAATAGTCAAAAAATATCTAATTGGTTTAAATAGCAAGAACAAAAAATATCTAATTGAGGAGTTTAGTTTAAAGAGCGAGAAGAGTAAAACAATTACAATACCATTAGGAACAAAACGTTCCTAACAAAATGTAAGCAACTAAAAATTTTCTTTAACAGATCCTAAATCAACAAGGCCACTAGGTACAAGTATTTTGGTATTAGTGCTTACTAGTGTCATTTTAATCAGGAGATTTTGTTAAACACTACATATAAGAATTGTTCTCTCTTCTACGTCTCCTATCCAACGTAGCACAGACCTGACCAAGGAAACTGCTCTAAGCTTTTATCAGTCAATGAATTATTTCACTCTATCGGTACAACTGTACTGTAAAATGAAACTGTACAAGAAATCGAAGTAATAATAAATAATAATGACAATGTTTACACGGATAACTTCTTCAACACATGAAGTGCTGTTCTCAACGAGGGCCCTGAAGAAGAAAAAATAATAAAAATTGGAACGCTTCACGAATTTGCTTGTCAGCATTGCGTTATTGTGTGATGCTTCTGTGTTACAGAATCAACACACAAAAAATACACCAGTTACGAAAAAAAGCCTATAAAACCATAACCAATCAATGCTCTGACATGCAAATATAGTTGTGATTGATATTTTAAAGAATCTTGCATTAAAAATGTGATTAAATTTTAAATCAAATGTCTAGATGGATTGATTTGTGATAACATAAGAACCAGAAATCAAGGGGTGATGTTTCTAGGACTAGGCTAGAGATGGTCAGGGGAAAAAATTCACGAGATATTTTACTGAGGTTTTATCAGTGCAACTTGTTGAACAGTGTTAGGTACTTTTTCTGATAGAATATGTTTCTGAGAATTTCTGAGCATCAATTGCATAATAAACGTTTCATCCATCAACGTCTCTCAGTGATTGTATTCCGCATCTTTTGTGGTCTTAGGCTACAGCTTTCAAGCACTTTGAACACGTTTATAACTTGATATACTATTACATATTTAGTGTATTAATACGTAATAATCTGTTGAGGTTTCTTTCACAGGATTTGGATTTACAGCAGTTTTAATGTAGAATTGAAGCACTGTATCCACGATAGACAATTTAAACAAACAAATAAATAAGTATTTCTTTTATTCCCCTTTCTTCGGAAATGATTCAAATTTTATCAGAAATGTTATTATCGATGCAGTTCCATATCTTCACATTTTGGACCTTTCAAAACTTCAAAATGGCTCAAGTAAGAACTTTGATGTGGTAAGGTATAATGAGCTTGAATAGCAGTTTTACTGCCAAAACATGTTTCAAAGTGATTTAAAAGTGGCTTAAACAATTATCTGTAATTATCAGGTGTTTCTTGTTTTGAAAAAAATATTAAACCACAATGAAAATCATTTTTACCACATAATGATCGAGTTCACACAAAACAACCTTTTTCTCTTTCTTGCTTTGTTATACATACCTATATATATACATGAGAAGCTACAGCCAAAAATCTTGTGACTTTCCTCAAATGCTTCAAGAAACACCTTCGCACAACGTTTTTTCCTCTGAGTTTCTTCCTTTCTTACGATGTAAAAAAGATACATATTTGTGTTTTCTCAGTGATCCAGTTATTGCGGGTATTTTTGAATAAGTAAACAGGATCTTATAGCAACCTCAGTTCGACATTTGCAACAGGGTGAGCGACCGAGGAAATATTCAAGCTCTAGGAATTCTCATGCATCATTTTTAATACTTCCTGATTGACTGACAGATCATCATATATGAGACCGAAGACAAATCCTCCAACTACATGTGTCAAATTGATCAACGTAGTCAAATGTCTATACAAAACTTTGTTATTCAGCCCAAGCAGAAGAATCAAGCGAGTACCAAATGGAGGGGCACTCAAACAAGGATTGATCATACTTGCAAGAATAAATTTTGCAGGAAGAGGGGCATTTCCAAATATGTATTTTCCTTGATAGAGCACTCCGAGTTTATACGCATTTCATCAAATGAAGAAAAACAACTTTTTTTGGCCGTCACTACATTGCCCAAAAGGATAGGAAAGTGTTCGCTCTCATTCAAGGGAACTAACTGCTAGCCGGTGCCAGCCAAAATATTCTCTTATGGTATTACGACACGAAAGAACCAATAACTGTCACTTTTATTACATTAGCCATCACTTCGGGTAAATATCGGCTTTTGTCCAGAGCAGAGAGTTGAACACACATGAATTTAAAATTTTGACGTATGTTTCAATTACTTTAATCGAACCTAAATTTGTCCAGTAGATTTTGAATGGTGTTCCTTGCATACAGCATTTCAAAACTAATGACCAGAGATGCAGAGTTTACTCGAGCAATGCTATTCTCTATGTGCCAATATTCTGTTACCGTGTTCGGTAACAGAATATTGGTTTATATGGAATATTGGATTATATCTCTAGTGGCAATCTCGGTGTGCCTTCTGTAGACTTCAAAAATCAGCATAGACCTATGTAGAAAACGCTAATGTTGGTGGTCTTTCGATGATTATGTAAATCTTGGTGCGATCTTGTTGAGATGCATCAACTATATATTTAGGAGGCAACAAAGAACATTGATTTACTGGGCTTTCGGGGGATTTTACCAAATCTGCTTCTTTAGCACGTTTTTTGATGTTTAAAATTTTTGATTTAGCATTATTTACTCTCGCTCAATCTCTCTTGGCAAATTAAAAACTGTCTCAGGCTAATAGAGTATGGAAGGTCGAAATGATGAAACTAAAAATTTTCATTCCCTCTCTTTTTCCTTGGCCATATCCAGTGCACAATGTTTAGTACAGATACCAATGTTCTTGGAGATCTCGCAGGTTAATAAATTCAACAAACTCTTCCTTCAACATTCTTGAAAACCCATTACCCCTATTTTCTCTTCAGTAAAAGAATTTGTAGCTCTATAAGTTGACCGACAAGGTTTTATATCGAAGACGGTACAGTACTTACGAGGATTATTTCTTGAAGAACATTGCAATCATTAGCTGCAATAATTATGTATTTATTTATTTAGTTGGAAGTTGTAGTTAAGTCAACTGCCAACTGAATAAATAAAGAATTATTGTAGCTAATGCGTACTCCAACAGAACTGTGTAACTCGGGGAAGTTCATAGTTATGGTTGAGCAGTTGCACATATCATGAATAACTCGTGTTTGCAATATCCAATCCAATCAGACTGAATATCGCATGGAAAAAAGTTATAGGATCACGTCGTCAGTTGCTTTGATTAAGACTCAATTCAATAAAATAGATAATTTGTTGAAAATGATGTGATTAGAACTTTCGAACCCATCAATATCAATTTGCAATTGTACAAAAAGTGCATTTTACTGAAAAAATATAGATCAACGCAAAGTTGACAGTTAATATATATAAGTATATACTATATATAAATATATATATAAATATTATATAAATATATAGATATATAAATAGATATATATATATATATATATATATACATCGAATATAACTGGTTTAAAATTCTGATAAACAACCTAAAAGCTCGATTTGTCAAATGTGATATTGGAGGCTCTTACCCTTTGATATCTGAACACCTACTTAACCACCCAATCAACAACAAAAAAAAAGATAAAAATAAAGATAATAATGAAACTATTTAAATCAGCAGAGAGTCATTATTATTTGACGACAGATAAGCTTGGATTAAAATGGGACATTTGTATTGGATGCAAACATGGGGTCGTTAGCGCAGAGTATGCGAACCGGCAGGTTTATATCTTTTCAAAAGCTTACTGCAGTGATGAAATAGCACCACCTTTGACTACTACTATGGATGCAAACGGGTAAGAAATAGAGCCATCTCAATTACCAACTTTGTAGAAACCGACTTTATGGTTGTATCATGTAATATAAAGAGAGAAAACCTAAAACACCGGCACTATAACCAACTAATTATTCATTGTGCTTCAGCAAAAATACCAATCATTCAAAAAACATCCGACGAACCCAAACCTAAATGGTCAGCAGGCATCTTTGTGAAAAATCTCACTTTAAAAATTCTATTAATGATTTCAAACACCTATACAAAACATTCCCCTTACAATAACTACACAAGCACATGGCGCCGCGAAAAAAGAAAGAACAACGAATTATAGAACAGGACCTTGCACTTGAAACATAACAACAGAGAATTCAACCATTTAACCTAGTATGGAACATAAAAGCCTATCCATCCCCTAAAAGATCGGCTCTGATATTCTCTCAACCTTGCAGAAAATAGTTGCTATTATTTGCTCTCTCTCTCTCTCTCTCTCTCTCTCTCTCTCTCTCTCTCTCTCTCTCTCTCTTTCTCCCTCT
>RDPX01000321.1:231580-274984 GCA_003991215.1 Morbakka virulenta
CTCTCTCTCTCTCTCTCTCTCTCTCCCTCTCTCTCTCTCTCTCTCTCTCCCTCTCTCTCTCTCTCTCTTTCTTTCTCATTGAGTTCCAGTTTGTTTTTCTGGTTATTGATGAAAGGACTTGTTTCCATGGCATACTCCATTCCTGGTCGTACCACCGTCCTATGTATCTTACCCTTAATTTCTGTTAGGATGCTCCTGTCGCACTACACCCCTGACACCTTCCGCCATCCTTCCTAGCCCACTCGCAAATTTTTCTGGACCTCTTTATTACAATTGCCGTTACTTTCCAATGTCGAACCCAGGTACCTAAGAGCAATAAATGTATAAAAATCACGATTGGGACATTTGAACCCTTACCTACAATTTCCCTTTAGCCTTACAGCTGGTTATTCAAAATTTAATAGTTTCTACTAAAAGCAGCGAGTTCAAAGCCTACTCGATGCAAAGCAAAAGCATCTTTTGCTTTTGGACCTTTCCTTCCTTCTTATTAAGAGCCATTTTGTATATCCTGGTTACTAATATTTGTGACAAAAAGAGATTTTACATTAGGTAAGTAACAAATTACTTCATAAACTACATACATATTTCACAATATTAAAGAAGGTACTTATTGAAATTTTACCTTAACCTCGGTTCCTTGTTCTTATCACCTAGTTTTGCCACTCCTATCGTATCTCGTCTTCCAGCACCAGACCCCAAGTCTGGAGAAATGAGAGGTGGGTTACCACACCCAAGACAGCGGCGTAAAACTACTAGCCAAATCAGCTATGCAGACTACAGTTAAACAAGTAAATAGATCAATAAATAGATAAAAACATCACATATTAAGGTCTAATTGATAAAGAGTTATGATTCTGATGAGTTTTTGTAGGGATATCGATACGATATTTTTTCAAATAGTTTGTAGAATTTAAAATTATCTACGGACAATTGATCCTTGAAAGGATTTAGTTGAATGAGATAAAACATACAAAAAACAACAAAAGAATAAAGAAAGTAAAAGACATTTTAATTACTGTACTATAAAAATAATTTCATCCGTTCCCGATCCACCCAACATGCAAGAAATATCATCACATATGATCAGTTAAGACATTCAACAATATAATTTCTAAGCTGCGTATAATGATCAAAGGTCGTCTGACTTGGTCGGAAGCTCGGTAAAAGATTTAGAAAGAGCATTGTCTCCAGAGAGCAAAGATCTTCCCTTTGTGGGTTTGTTTTGCTTTAAGTGTGAGAAAAAATACGAAAATACCACTAAGACGCATCAATAGATGTTTATAATATTATTGAAAGATTGTTATATACCACACACATTAATAGTGGTTCATCTCAAACCAATGCCATTTCCTGGTCCATTAACTCCAACCCTATAGGCTCAAACTACAGGGATTAGGGGCAGATTAACACCTGTACAGCACCTCATTCTGATACAGAGGTCAATTTATCATGCTGAATTTATTAATCCGAAGTGTCAGAAATCACGTGTGAGATGATTTACTACTAATATTAGTGTTTTAAAGTGGATTTTGTACAGTAGCTAATTTTGGTCAGAGTTGAATAATGCCTTTTCACACATTAAGATCTTAATGGGTGAGCTTTGTCTTCAAACTATTCTTGGGTTAGTAGTTTCTAAATACAGCAATTTTATCCTTATATGCAATTTCAAATGGCTCCGATAAGCTCAAAAAGGATCTAAATATTAGCAAAGTATTATCTAAATATTAGCAAAAAATTTGTGAAGGTGGCTATCTTTGTTAATATTTGGATCCCTTCAAAAAGATTTTTGGTGATCTGTTATGATGTTGTTTTAATTAGAGTTTAACTTTTTTAGAAGCTGGCAAGGTTAACTTTTATTTTTAGTTGTTGTTTGAACTTTTAAAAATATAACTGCTTCTTAATCATACATGTATCTTAGTATTTTACTAATATTTTCTTTGTTTCTTGTTTAATTATTAAGGTATTAATTTTTTTTTCAAGCACATGAAAAAAGGCCCCTGAAAACATAAAAAATATTATTAAGAAACCTTCTGAAAAGTTCAAAGAGATGTTCAAGCGCATCCAGGATACGACCGTTGATTGAAAAATATTAGATTGAAAAGAAAGAATGCTGTGGTCGTTGTAGGTAATAGCTTTAAAGTGTCCAACGAACGCCTGAAATGCAATGCTTTGGGAAAACATATGCTTTCAATTCGATTTTTCATTGCATTTGTTGGTAATAGTAAAGTGTACAAACACAGGATCTTCATGTGTTTACAAAAGCCATGACTGCAATTACATTGAAATAAACAGTCCTTGTAGTAGTAAAAAAATATTGTAAAGATAAAACCGAAGAGCAACAAACGTTATTGCTAATAGGTACAAGAGCATACTTAATTTTTGATTAAATAATAATTGTAATCCTCTTTCTGTTTTAAATCCATATGAAATTACACCTCTGAGGTTAGAGATTAAGTGAATTTCAATCCACCAGTAGTACACAATACTATTCAAAATTGCAAAATAACGCATTTGTCATCGTTAATTTCAGTGAGAAGATTTATGTGTCTCTTGCGTAAAAGAAAAACGATGTATGAAAGACGTTCTGAGACTTATTATTTCTAGAGTATAATTCCTTAAAAAGAAAACAAGAAATTTTTGAATTAATTGTTAAAAAAGCTAACAGTCGGCTTGGCTTTGTCTTTTTCATTCCCTTTTTCTTCCGGAAGAAAAAAAGTATCAAGAGTAAGTACTCAGTACCTCTTTGAAAAGGTGGTGACAGATAAAGATACTGGGGAAAAGACAAATTTTCTATTTACATTTACTGCACACTTATAGGTAGAAAGATATATTGGTGGAACGTTTGTAGCTTAGCAGTCACTAATTGTAATGAGAAATTTTTTCTTCTCTCGGAATTCAAAGTATTCTTAGCATTAATCGTGGTTTTTCAGTACTATGAATCAAGGTCCTAAATTTTTATTCCCATTAAGGGAAATAAGTGTTTATTTGAAACTCCTTGTAAAACCATCCACCACAGTCCTTTAAATAGGGCTCTCAATTGAAATCTCGTATGATGCTTGTTTTATATGGATTTGAAACTGTCAACTGGACCTCTTTGTTGTATAAGAAAATTGAGACCTTTCAAACAATATGATGAGGATTATGTCAAATAAGACACTCCTTGATAAAGTAAAAATAGATTATCTGAGAGAAACAACAGGATTGAGGCCCTTGATATGTATAGTCAAAAGTAGAGTTTTAAAGTTATATGGGCATATAAAGAGCTCCCTAAAAGGTCTGTCAAAAATACGTGTGGGAGGAATGATACCAGAAAAAAGGAGTAGAGGCCACCCACCAAATCGTTGGATGGAAAATATAAGGAAATAGTCTGGTCTCACTATTCAAGAATTAAATGAATCCACGAGAAATAGAAAAACGTGGAGAAGACTAAGCCATGTTAGTGCGCCACCCATCGCAATGGGAGGAAACGGATACTAATAATCATGCCGGCAAAGGAGCATTAGGTAAATTCTGTTGCCTAGACTTGGTCGAGGGGAAAAGGAAAGATTGGAAGCATCTTATCAGTGGCAAAAAGAAGGTTACATGGGTATAAAAAGAGCAATACCCAATAATATGAATATCTTTGGATATCAAATACAAATCCTGTATCCAAACCTAGCCAGTTTGCTTGAAATTTTCATGTACTTTTCACAAACACCGAAGAAGAGAGGTGCTGAAAGTCTTATCTCTTTACAATGTCAGCAGATAACAAATGTGACACATCCTAAACACCCCTAAAACATTATACTGTTAGATATTTAAGGCTGACAGTAATTGGACAAACGAAGAAAGTAAGGAGGAATGCTGTCAACAATAAAGTTAGGGGTGTATCTAGTACATGCACTACAAAATTCCTCCGTAAAGAGAACTAGAACCTTAATGAAGAGGAATTAAAACTGATGGTAGGCATTTTTGAATTGGCATCGCATTTTTCATTCTACGAATCTGCCATGGAGCAAGAGGTTGTATTTTCACAAGAAACATACATTTCCAACCACACAGATGCAAACAATATTCTCGCACGTGGTTAGGTCAGTGCTTTTTAGACTTTTGGCTCTATTAAAGATTTATTTAGCACAGCCATATTTTTCTTTAAAAATGTCAATTACAAAAATGATTTAAAAATCTTAGTCTGTAATGATCCTAAATACTATGCTAATGTCTTTGCAGGTAAACTAAATAATCAGTTGCGATTTGCTATATGTTATTGTCACATAGGATAGGTGCAAAGAAACAGGTTTTCTCCTGTCTCCCCCAACCAATTAGAGAAAATATCTCTTGGATGTTGAGCGAAGATTTTGACTGTGCACGTGAACAAAATATGGTCAAATAGGATGAAGGTCAGGTCATGTCAGTAGGCTCAGTGATAGAGTTTAGCTCGAAGAGTGCAATAATTGTACAACTTGCCACAACAGCCTTTAACTCAAAAATATTAATAAGCTTTTGCTCGTTGGAGAAGAAAACTAAATAGATCTAAAAAAGTTTCTAAATCACTTCAGTGTCTTCGCTTTTCTGTTTTAAGTCTGCAGTGATGCACTAGATCCCCAATTACCAGACAAAGAATGCTGTGAAGCATGAAAGCAATTAAACTGAGAAAGGTTCTCAAAGAAATGATGGATTTGGTGCCAAATTTGAAACTCGAATTTTTGATGCCCTCGGAACACATTTTGTTAGTGTTTTAAATTATTTTTTCTATTAGAGGTCTTTCCCGACTCAATGAAGTTAGATTTGTTAAACCTCTTGTACAAAAAGAATGATAAGAGATCTCACCAAATGGGGGCTCATCTTTCTATGACATCTTTACAAAAACACTGTCAATCCAATAACAATCATTCTTTACCATAGGAAACGGTATAGTATGATCAGAAATGCTACGTCCCAGATTGGGTCGATTACAATTATTTAAAGCTACTTTGGGTTGCAGTTTATACTGAGCCCAGGTAAATACAACCGTCACCTTGCTCAACCTGGGGAAAGAAATAGCTCTGAACAGTATTGAATTGTCCTTTTGGATAAAAAGATGGTTAGAATAGATATTTCACTAAGGAAAGATGTGAGACAATGTTGTCCTCTCTTTCTCTTGTTATACTGTCTCGTTGCCAAATCCCTTGCCATCCGTAAATTTACACACTTTTAAGTTTCAATCTTACGATATACTTTTGATCAAGTTAGCAACAACATTTGGTGCCCCATTGGGATAAGTAGGTATCATTGATTGGATAACTCAGATAATTGAAAAACTAAAAACCGAATTGCACATGTGGCAAACATTCTGTTTTCATTTCATCGTAAAATACTAAGTTTAAATAGTGCTGTTCTTTTTAATTAAACCATATTTAAAGAGAACCTTTAAACTGTTCCAGAGTGTTTCAACTTGTGGATAAAATCATGTTTTCGTTTTTCATGGAGAAAGAATCACGAACCTCATTCAAGAAAATCTCGTCATTTACTTATATGGTCAAGAAGGCACTTGTCCTGGCCTTCAGTAGTTTTTGAGGGACTCGCCAACGTTCTCAAGAAAAGGCCAGGTTTTAGTTGGTGCAACATCTTCAAAGTACTTGGAGAGACCTTTGGAACAACTAATACCAAACAATGTCAGTGCCCCTCAATGTATGGGGCCATGTTAGCTTCGTTCAATATTGTCAAGCAAGAATTTTCTCTTCTTTATGTGAAAAGAATTTCAACAAAACCCTGTTTTAAAACTTAGATTGATGAAAATTTCACAAGCTAAAGTTGAAGTTCCTACTTTAAAAATAGGGAAAATGCCCACAAAGGCCCTTCTGGAAGTCAAGTAAAAGATATTTCAATCAAAATTCTTCTCAGTTTCCTTTCATCAACAGAAATTTTATGATAATGGAGCACGAAGAATGTACCCCTGAAATGCGAAAATTATTATCATGTGGAAAACCAACTGTCCATATATTGGTCAATTTTTTTAAAAAACTGAGGGTAGGATTTGGTTTAAGATTTCCTTCACTTTTGAAAAACTAGTAATTTATCCATTCGTTATTAAACTGTAGAATATTTTCTATCATAAAGCTGGAAAACAAAAAGCGGCAATACTTAAACCTATCCTATTGTATGTAGTCAAAATTACAAAGCACTTCCTTTTCATAACAAAAGAATGCTTTTTGACAAAAGAAATTACTAATTTTCTGTGATGTCTGACTTGAAATGTACTCTTTATTTTTCGAATATACACTGCTTTCTCTTTCGAAGACCTCTTTCAAAAAAGTGTTCGAGGATGTCTTGCTGTATCAAAATGTTACATGCTCCATACGGGACCACAGCGTTTTACTGTTATTGTAAGTTCCGTTTGTAAATCCGGAGATATCTTGGAAGTTTGTAAATCCTGAGATATCTTAGTAAGTTTGTAATTCCTGAGATATCTTGGTATTGCGGCGCTATTACAGCTTTGGAATCAGCATCCCAATCTGGATCAATTCGTTATCAAAGTAAAGAAGTTAACAGATTAAGAACACAGAAAAAAACCTCTTCAAAAGAGGAAGGGTTGAGATAAATCTATCAGTATTATCACTCAATCTCTTTTCGAATGCAAACATTTCTTGGGTAGCACTGTGCTCAGGCTCTACTTCAACGTTCTTCCTTTCAACTCTTGAGGAATGCACCCTCCTACTTAGATNGTTTGTAAATCCGGAGATATCTTGGAAGTTTGTAAATCCTGAGATATCTTAGTAAGTTTGTAATTCCTGAGATATCTTAGTAAGTTTGTAAATCCTGAGATATCTTAGTAAGTTTGTAATTCCTGAGATATCTTAGTAAGTTTGTAAATCCTGAGATATCTTAGTAAGTTTGTAATTCCTGAGATATCTTGGTAAGTTTGTAATTCCTGAGATATCTTAGTAAGTTTGTAATTCCTGAGATATCTTGGTATTGCGGCGCTATTACAGCTTTGGAATCAGCATCCCGATCTGGATCAATTCGTTATCAAACTAAAGAAGTTAACAGATTAAGAACACAGAAAAAAAACCTCTTCAAAAGAGGAAGGGTTGAGATAAATCTATCAGTATTATCACTCAATCTCTTTTCGAATGCAAACATTTCTTGGGTAGCACTGTGCTCAGGCTCTACTTCAACGTTCTTCCTTTCAACTCTTGAGGAATGCACCCTCCTACTTAGATTATATGACAAGTTTTTTTCATATACATTTTTAAACTATCGTTTAAAGTATTATTATCTTTACCATTTTTATCCCTTTTTCTTGTCTTTTTTTGAGCACCTCACGTCCTCGACAAACACCTTTGCATGCAATTGCGCTTCCCAGCTGCCTTTCAATAGTTTAGTTTGGTGTTGACATTTACTGTTATTTTTCTTGTTTTGTGCTGTCCAGATTCTGTTTATTCTGTTCCTAATTTACCACTGCGAAAGGGCGGTCTTTCTGAAAGAAATTTTGCTGCATATTTTGGTTAATCTCGTGCTGTCCAAAGCTCTGTTTCTTCTTCTTCTTCTTCGTCTTTTTCTTCGTATTCTTCCTTGTATGGCGTTTCACACTACGGTCGCCACAGCGACCAATTTCTTCCATTCTGTTGGTCCTGTGCATTTTCTTTTGTCCACCCAATCTTCATCATGTCATCTCTATTTTTTTCTGTGCCATATTTACCACCACATAAGGGTGGTCTTTTTTAAAAAAAAATTGGCGATAGTAGATCAGTGAAAGTGAAAAACGCAGAGCGNGTTCCTAATTTACCACTGCGAAAGGGCGGTCTTTCTGAAAGAAATTTTGCTGCATATTTTGGTTAATCTCGTGCTGTCCAAAGCTCTGTTTCTTCTTCTTCTTCTTCGTCTTTTTCTTCGTATTCTTCCTTGTATGGCGTTTCACACTACGGTCGCCACAGCGACCAATTTCTTCCATTCTGTTGGTCCTGTGCATTTTCTTTTGTCCACCCAATCTTCATCATGTCATCTCTATTTTTTTCTGTGCCATATTTACCACCACATAAGGGTGGTCTTTTTTAAAAAAAAATTGGCGATAGTAGATCAGTGAAAGTGAAAAACGCAGAGCGTGGTCCCGCTGATTTCGCTGGTTCGATCACAATGAAATCAAGAAAGGTATAAAAAATTATTCAAAAAAATTAAAAGGAAAACCAAAATATTAAACTAAGAAAAAATCAGCTCTCCTTTTTCTTCCCGTTGTTTGTCACTTTGCCTTTGTCTTCCACTTGTACATTAGCGTTTCCTCCTTTCTTCTCTTTTCAACCTATCGAATCCATCAGTGATTAATTAGTGAATCACATTAGATGGATTGTTGATGTACCCACACGATTCCCCATTTTTCCACTATTTACTAAGGAAGGCTTTTGAGATGGCTCCTAAACGTATTATTTTAATAACTCACTAATTGTATGCAAACTACTATTTTTTTGCAAGTTAAAATTTATTTGTCAATGTCTAATAGCAAATATTAAGTTTTAAGACAAAATATTCTTTCTAATTATCAATCTATAATTAAATACAAAGAATATTGTAATTTAGTAACGCTAAGGTACTATTTAAAAGTGTGATAAAATAGGTCCAAGCGGACGAAGAACTTCGGGTCTTCTAAACTTCTCAAATTCCAGTATTCTTGGTCTGAATCCCAATCCGTATCATCATAATCACAGTCCCTATACATAAAGTCTAAAAGCTTTTGTTTAAGCTAAATGTTGATTATGCTCATAATTAAAAGTTATCAATGGTTCATCCGTTGACGGGAGGAGGACCATCTAGTCATGCAGAAATCAAGGGGCATCGGTGTGTAGATGACTAGTTAAGCCAATCTGCCTCCAACATATTCTCTGGCAGAATGAACTGCGTTGTTCAGCCAGTTGTTCTAGCTAACGTGACAGCATTTTCATAGTTCAACAAATGGTAATTTTCTAGCAGCAAAGCTGCAATTGCATCAGAATGGTGCAAGGATGGTGAAGATGATAGACATAATGGACACCTTTGTGTCCGGGATATTCTATATAGCATGAAAGTGGTTCAGCTTTTTCACATGGTGCCCATTGACAGTCTACATTTTACAGCCTTATAGCAGTGTGGTGAGAACTATGCTCAGTTACACCTTAATTGTAATCTCTAAGATAAACCTTTACCTGTCCCACACATTCCTGTGGAGTCTGCCGAAGGCGGCACTGGCGTTTACAAGTCTTGTATTCATGTCTTATTTAATAAAATATTTTTTGGACAGATTAATGCCTTGGTAATTGTCTATCGTGCTCTCTCATTGCCCATGGATGGTTATTCGTGGCTTAATGTACAGCTTGTCTTAAGCTGGGTAATGCGTAGCGTTCGTATTTCTTGTATTGATTGTCAGACCGGAGTTGTTGCAGGCATCAGAGGATTTGTCTACGCTGTACTGTTTATCTGCTTCTGAGGCAACATTAGAGGCACAATCATTGCCAAATACAAGTCCCTGATAGTCTCTCTCAAAACCTTGGCTTCTCGCTTGAAGCATTCTGCGGTCAAGGACTGGTCCATATGTCTTGTACCTGATATTTATGCTTATGTGTGCATTTCTACATGCACCAATATGTTTGGAGAAAACATGAAGTTTAATAGGGTAAGAGGAAGAACACAGTCCTGCTTTACTCCGTTTGAGACCAGAAAGGGTTCAGACATCTCCCTCTTGTCTATGACATCTCCCTCTTGTCTATGACATCTCCCTCTTGTCTATGACATNCTGCTTCTGAGGCAACATTAGAGGCACAATCATTGCCAAATACAAGTCCCTGATAGTCTCTCTCAAAACCTTGGCTTCTCGCTTGAAGCATTCTGCGGTCAAGGACTGGTCCATATGTCTTGTACCTGATATCTATGCTTATGTGTGCATTTCTACATGCACCAATATGTTTGGAGAAAACATGAAGTTTAATAGGGTAAGAGGAAGAACACAGTCCTGCTTTACTCCGTTTGAGGCCAGAAAGGGTTCAGACATCTCCCTCTTGTCTATGACATCTCCCTCTTGTCTATGACATCTCCCTCTTGTCTATGACATCTCCCTCTTGTCTAACATTCTATGATGTTGTTGTCGTACAATGGCGATAAAATGTCTGGGGCATTTGTTCTTTGCCATGATTCTCCAAAGGACCTCGCGACTAACAGTTTTAAAGGCTTTGGTAGAATCAGCATGGATGGAGTACAAGTCAGCGTTCTGTTACTGCCATTTTTCATGGAGCTGTCTATTAGCAAAAACTACGTCAGTAGTCCAGTGTTCTTTCTGGAAGCCATACTGGCTTTCTGGTAAGAAACTGTTCAAAGCGTGCAATAAGACAACGCTTAAGGTTAGGGATAAGATGGCTGTGCAGACATCAAACCAATATCTTGCCTGTGTAAAAAGAACCGAGAGGTTCTACGGTGGTTATTACAGACCTGACCATTTTCTTTGTCTTGTTAAAGATATATACAGGATCCACATTTAATGTGCTGTTGGACTGTCTTTCGATGCCTGACGATGTGGGAAAGTTTGCGAGTTTCCTCCAGTAAAACAATCTATACTTCTTTGTCGACTTTAGGTGGGATATCATCTGAACCAGACCCTTTGCAACTGGATAGCAGACTTAATGTTTTCTTACTTTCTTCATAAGTGAGTAGAGAATCCAGCGCCTCATCAGTTAAAACTTGATCAATGACTTCATCGTTAGTCGTAAATAGGCAGTTCACAACACTATTAAAATATTTTTCTAATCTCTTGAGAATTTCCTTCTTGCCTGTGACCAGTTTTGATCTGTTTGCACTTTTTGCTGGGGAAGTATTCAAAGTTGTGCAACCTTCTTTCAGGCCATGATAGAATATCCTCATATTTCAGGTGGTGAGGACATCTCTTGGGCGATACGTAAAGCATGAACCTTATGGCTATGAGACGGTGATATGTCCATCACTCTGCACTACATATGGACTTTGTGTATAATACATTTTTTCATACATAGTCATGCATTGTCAATGAGATGCCAGTGTTTAGAACAATAAAGCATAGTTGATTTCTTTTTGTGTGTAGTTAGGTGGATTATGTTATTTCTGTTTAGGCCTTTGTGGCTTTGTGCAGGTCTGAAGGAGTAGTAGGCTATTTCTGTGACAGCTGCCAATCACATCTTACCAGGTAGAGCTGTTACACTCAACTATTGTATTAAACTTGCAAAGAATGATGAAATTAATAGCAGTGAGGACGTTGGTTATGAAAACTTTCAGGTCTTCATAAAACTTGTCCTTGATTGTGTCTGGCCTGTTTTACCCTGTTTTAGTAGAAAAGTAGGCGCTGACCATGGTGACAAGACCTCTGTAGAACAAGGGGACTAGTATTATCACTATTCGATCACTGGCCTCTTTAGCCACGGAACAAGCCAAGGAAAGCGGCTTGCTGGCGCCTATCCCGTGGGTCGTTAGGTCCCTGTCCAGTCCAAAGAGAATGAAGAAGCCACTGGACACAAACCAAAAACAGTCTTGTTAAATGTCGTCAAAAATAATATGACAACAAAAATTATGATAAATATTAAGTTTTGGTCAACTTAAAACTACTCTCTATTTAGGTATAAATACAGCCCATTCAAATACCACTTTCAAAAGAAGGATTTTGAAAATATTTTCCCGTAGAACCATATAACACTGAGAGGAGCCTTGGCTTAATAGTTAGTGCAGTTGCACAGTAACCAAGAGGTTCCGGGTCTGAGTTGCGAATTTGGAACTTTACAAAAGAAAAACCATTGGCTGGAGTCAGGAAGGGCATCCGGGCAAGAAATCATTCACTGCCAAAACAAAGTCCCTTCGAAGGGCACCGTCTAAGCCCAAATTGCTGAAGAAAAATAACGTTAAAACTGAAAAAAACCAACATTGCACCTTTTAATAACAACAGACTCTTGCTGATAATGGAGATATACTCCTAATCTGTAGGATTCACTTTTACATTGTACAATTTTTATTTATTTATTTATTGAAAACCACTACTTCACCCAACATAAAAAATGCCAACAATAAATCAAATCCGGATATTGATTGATTTTTATTTATATTTTTCTTTGCAACTTCTAACTCAATCAGTAAAAAGTAATTACATGAAAAGGTTAGTACAATGTTTAAAATTTGAAAAAAATTCTCGTTATATTGCAAATAACAAAAGCCTAAAGTAGATATTTGTATTTAACTCGTAAAAGGGTTAAGATTGTTTTTATTATCAATATCGTCAGTTTCAAATTATTCATTTCTTTTTGCTAATGAAGTTGCAAGTGGGAACGGAATATTTTAATAAAATTTAATAAAATGTTTCGATCTATTTCCCTTTCTTTCTCTGTCTCTGTCTGTCTCTCTCTCTCTCCCTCTCTCTCCCCCTCTTCCTCCTCCTCTCTCTCTCATTAAAAATGTTTTTTATTTCGAGAGGCAAACCATTGTATTGTTTAGTTTATGAATACTTTAAAGCACAAACATGGATATATCTAATTAATATAACTAAACAATTCACCACTGTTAATGTTTGTTTCACTAATACCATCTGTAGGGAAGGAGAGTGCTATTAATTTTTACAATTCAGAAATTCTTTTTACTCCTAAGAAGAGGGATACAAAGGGAATCAAAAGTTTCTTAGATTCTAAATTTATTTATATGCTCTACTTTGAGTGATTCTATGTACGTAGAGATTACCTTACACCTGAGGTTACTTTGTATCTCTAGAAATCTACCATCTACCCTTGCATGAAGTACATTTGCCACATCTGTACAGATGCTCTGTCATCTCATCTAAACGTTCTTGATCGAATTCAGAGACGTGTTTGTACTTGTACTTCGATAGGTCCAAATCTTGCTGCTACTTTTCAACCTTTGTCTCATGGACGGACTGTGATCCGTCTTAGTTGTTTCTGTAAGTATTATCATGAGAAGTGTTCTGATGAGCTTTCCTCGGTGATATCTCCTCAGTTCGTTGTATTTTGCATCACTCGTTTTTCTCGAGCCCTTCATCCTCACGGAGTTGTTGTCCCTAGTTCTAATAAATCTTTCTATCATTTTAATCTTCTTCGAGCTGGATTGAGTACTTTCTTACATCATGTGATTTGAAATTTTTCAAATTTCTCCAATTTCTTGCCTTATTTTCCCTTTTTTGTTCCTTTTTCTTTCTTTATTTTTCTCTCATTTTTTTAAAACAATTCCATACACTTGGTAGCATTATACCTTGTATGGCTCGTAACGATGAAAAGAAATATCAGCCTCTGAATGACCAACTGTCGATGCAATGCTCAGGTAATTATGATCTGACCTGGAATTCAATTTAAAGACACTATCACGATTCAAATAATCCTATTTGAAATAAAACCTTTCTATTTAAAAAAAGGTTCTTTATCTAAATCACGTTGGCCACCATGGAAACATTGCTAAAAGTTGTTTGTAAGTATCAATATTTGACGAAACGGAAAGTCGGCGGGCGAGGTATGCTATGATATTAGCTGTCACATTATAGTCGTTACTGATGAAATTTTCTCTTTTGGAGTAGTGTAGGACCTACTGTACCAAGAATTTTCTGATAGCATCAAAATTTGATTGTCGTTGGAATGTATTTTTTTTCCCAGTAGTACAATAGTTTCAACAAAGGGCCAAAGTTATTGGAGTAAGCTTTAAAATATGGGCCTTGTCTTATGACTGATTTGGCTGTCTCTATTTATTGTAAACGAACCTTTAAAGGCTATTCAATTAAGGCACTTACGTTTCTAAAGTAAAAAAAAAGGTAGCATATGTGAGTGCACCGAATCGATATCAATCCAGTGCCTATATCTATGATTGCTACCTGCTATACCAACTGAGCTATCGGTACTCGTTTCCAACCAAGTCATTATTTGTAACCATATCTATTACTTGACTTAGCCCTATCCCTGTACATTTCAGGTCAATCACTGATATAGCTCTGAGCTATCTCTACCACCACCACAGATCTGTGACTTCCTTATTTTTAAGATTGTAATGTTAAAATTTTTTAATTATTTATTACAGCTAATTCACATAAAGAGCCATCAACGAAATTATTGTGTTTTACAATTGCGAGTTTTTAAAGCAAAATTTATTCTCACTGCACAAACTTACATTCAATGTATACTGTATATTTGAATTAGAGGTAGTAGTAATTGGAATTGGCAACTCTTTTATTAGTAAAAAAATTGTGTTATAAGAAAAACTTTGAAATTAGAAAGGTATATCTGCAATATTTTTTCGTCCACTCTTCCCTGTATGGTTTAGAGTAAGAAAACTAGTTCAGAGATATCTACCAAATAGAACTGATGGAAAATAAAACAATTAACAATGAGGGCTTTACAGTGCTATATTTGACAACAGTGCTAAATATGAATTGGTTTGTTAGACAGATTAAAAATAGATTTGCTAAGAGAGTGAATTAAATAAATAAACAACCTTTATTAGCATATCTTCTGTAAACATACCTCGATGATGTAGAAGGAAAAACAAAACCCCTTCAATTGGAAATAATAATCCGAGGTCACGTTCAAAGTGGATATGTTAAATATGGGGCCCAAAGATAGATCAGATAATAACACAACCATTACACATTTCACGGTGAAGGGAATTCTGGATAGCTGAAATGTAACACTAATTCCAAGAAAATATCATCCATACCGCATTAACAGAATAGATGATAGAAACAATAGCATGGGGAAGGACCATGGGATTGGTGGACGATAACAAATGCTGGTTATATGGGAAGTTCAGACTTGAACACCTATCTGGATGCAGAAGGCTGGCAGGATCAGAGTATGTCACAAGACGCGATAACATTCTGAATGTTCTAGGAGTGAAATGGGTTATTAAAAAGGGCTAACTCCTGAAGAGAAAACGTAGTACATGGTGAATAGGGAAAGAGGAAAAGTTCTCAAAAACGACAGAAGAAAGTAATATTGGGACTGGGTACACCAAATGAGAACATACTGTATTGCCAGAAGATCATTTCTCACATTAAAAGATACAGAAGCGAAAACAATATTCATGATTGATATTACGTGGCCGAATGAAATATATGAAGAAAGCAAGAGAAGAATAAAACCTTGGAATATGTAAAAAAATGTGTTTCGAACTACGAGAGCGACGAAAAGAATATACAGCTTAGGTGATTCTACTGGTTATTGGACCTCTCGGAGATCCCGAATGAAAGAATTGAAAATCAAAATGAAACAAATGTTCGATAGCCATAATGACAAAAAATAGAAGTAATACCGAATGAGGTGCAAAAGGCAGTACTAAGGGAGAAGGAATCCCTGATAAAAAATATGTTATCTAGACCAGTGGCCCCCAACCTGTTGTGTGCCAAGGATCGGTTTTAAATTAAAGAACTTCCTGAGGAACCTTGCATGGATAAGTGGCAGATTACTAATTATAACTTAAATATCGGGTCTTTACGTTCTTATATCTGAACTAGTTTAGGTTAAAATGTTGACTTACAAGGGTTGACTTATTATTTAGTATTTTATTTATGCTGGTCATGTGAGAGCTTTATTAATGATTGTTGGAAGAAAATTGTAGATTCATTTGACATTTCAAAATCATGTGACATTTAAAAAAGTTTTGTTTTATTTATTGATTTTCTTTTTAAGAGCGATTTCCTTTCTTCTTCGAGCTCCTAGATACACAGATTAGGCATACAACACAAGCATTACAGATTTGTCGAGTCAGTTTTGAAAATTCAATATTCATGCACCTATTAGTAATAATTTTTAAACTTTATTTATTTTTTTTGACTAACCAACACTTGAGAATGTTGATTATAACCTCGTAATGATCTTTTGGATTAAATAGGAAGTTCCTCCCTTTTTAATTAAAAAAATGACCAGAATTGTCTCCAAGAAAAAATGTCCTGCCCAATAATTCCTAATCCGGCGATACTACTGAGGTTCACGAACTTTACATCCTCAGCTTGTTCAGTCAACTTGCAGAGAGGGTTTAGGTATTTATCAGCATTACGAACACTGTTTTTTGAAATGTTCGTTTCAATATTCAATAGATAATTTTATTACAAAAACATGTTTTCTCTTGCCAATTGCAATATCAGGTCTGTACCTATCACTTGTCGCGATTAAGAAGGATAACAATAATTGGACATCACAATATATATTAAGACAGTGAAGGGATTTGGGAAATGACTCTGTGGCGTGCCACGGGGAATCATGCCGCTAGTTGTAGAGTCCTTCCTCAGGTGTTGTCATAACATGGGGAAGCGTTTGTAGTCCTCGCAGTATGCGCCTTGTGATGTGTCGACCTTGCTCATTGCTTCAGATTTATTTTGGTGGCTAGCGTGTTGTTTAGATAGCGCATAACATAATAGTATATGTTTGTTGATAGCAAAAACAAGGTTTTATGCTATAACGTTTTATGTATTTGTCGGTAAAGAGTTTAATTGATTTTATGACCATTCCTTGTGTAATAATAAAAGTAATAATAATAAATAGTAATAAAAATTCACACTATAGTTATTTAGAACCGACTCCATACTTTAATAAAAAAACAGTAAATAAAATACTCCCACACAGATTACTTTAAGAGCAAAATAGATGGTATTCATCACTTAAAACAAGGTGTACTTCCATTACTAATCCCCGTCTCTAAGTATTAAATCTCTTTCATCCAATTGTTTTTACACACTCACTACTAGTAATTTTCATGAAATTCAAAAGCTACATAGTCCTACACAACAAAATAAATTTGCCATGAGTTAAAATTGTTTTTATGAGTCTGACGTCCCTGTAAATTGGAGCTTGTTACTTGGAGAGTTCTTGTTAATATACCGATATTTTATGTCCTCGTTATTTAATATCGACAGTTATTTACCAAAAATAGAGATTCCATTATAAATAATTGAGCAACACAGGAATCTATAACGGCGAATATGTCATTTTACTCCTTTTTCACACCTGCTTTTATTATCTTCTAGCACTGACATGACTTCATGGAAGGTACTTCTCCAGAGATCCCGCATTTTCTACAGATTTTCGCATTTCCGATGACGACGTCAGTCTCTTACCCCTCCACATCCCAGTAAATCTAGTGGAAAATGACCAAAATTTTCTAATTTTTGCTTTGTTTTAGCCAGGGTAGTGCATTTGTTTTTGGACCACCAAGTCTTTTTTATCTTCTCCGGCATCTTCTTTCTTTCTGACAGATGTCCAGTATATTTCAATTTTTGGTTGGGTGTTACCATTCAAAGGACATAGCCAGTCAGTCGTAATCTTCCGCTTTTGATCATGGAACTTAACCTGAAAGTATCAGACCATCGTAGGAACTGTAATATAATATTACAAAAACAAATTTGTGACCGAGGTTTTGGTACGCATTGACTTTAATTATAAAAACAGTGAAAGAGAAAACACACACAAAAATTTCTTTTTAATCAATCAATGGTACTTTGTATGTTCTTTTAACTAAATAGATAAAGAATCATCTTAATGTCATAATAAATTTTAATTTGTAACCAGTATTCATACAGTTAAAACTTTATTAAATGCGTTAGAAGAGAAAATACTAAAGGGTATATTGTCAATAGCGGAAGGAAATTAAGAGTTAAAATATTCCAGAAATTAATTTGATTGCTTTTTAAAACAAATCTAGATCTGAAAAAAAAAATCTCTATATTGGAATCAATGATTGTTCTCATTATATCTTGGGAGACTTTAATACAGGAAACTGTCTTGAATTGTTTCAAGCAGGCTGACATTGGTTCTGAGATTCAGGGTGCGGTCATTGTGGATTCTTTTAAAGATCTTATAGAGAGTTTCGACATTGTGACTGCTGCTGATCCAGGTATGGTATCAGACGATATTTTCTTTGAGAGCACTATCGGCTTGGGCAATTATGTCACTCCAGCTACCCCAGTATTACAGATAATAACTTACTGGAGCAATTTCAGTCTCACCACGCAAGTTTGTTGGAAACAATAATGGATAAAACAAAAAATAGTGGACGATGAAGCACCTAAACTGCCTTCAAAGTTGGGTCTTCTTTCATCGTTCTGAAAATGCTGCCATTTACATCGCCATAGGAAATAAAATGCAAAATCTCATGCTAAAATTCGAAAACTATTATTCTTGAGAAGATTTATGTTCTCACAACAAACAAATAGTTTAGGTAAATTCAACAAAGTTGCTTCAACAGGATTAACTTAATGTAACTGTTTAAATTAATCCGTTTTTAAGAGCCTACTGACTCGCTTTTATTTTTTCTCGCAGGTTTTAAGGAAATCTTAGATTTTTCTTTATAGCGAACAAATTCCTTGGTCACATGAGACGTCAAGAAAAAAGCAGCCCATTATATATGCAAATATCTCCCTGACCATCTTTACAGTGAAAGCTAAAACTTTGTAGGCCAAAAACAATTCAATGTTAATCATACTGTTACCTGCGTTTACCGAAAACATTAAATCATATCCTTCTGAAAAGGTGTTCCTCCCAAATGACTTTTATTTTTGTATTAAAAAAATTACTGAAATCTCTTTAGACTTAATTGTAATTTTTGATATTTGTCTGAGGACAAAAACATGTTTGTAAACGACATTGAGCTGTCCAGAGAGACAATAATCGAGGCAGAGGAACAGCTCAAAAAGTGGAGGTACGCCTTGGAAAAAAGAGGAATGAAAATAAAAAGAACGAAAGAGAATACTTGGTATTGAACAGAAGAGATAAGTAGAAAAAAAAATACAAAGAGCAGAAGTAAAGACGGTAGAAAATTTATAATAGCTAGGGTCCACGGTGCACAGGGATGGAGATTGTAACCGATAGGTGAAGGAGCGAGTACAGGAAGAATGGAACGGATGTAGGAAAGTATGTAGGAAACGGGTGTGAGTTGCGGCAGAAGGATGTGTCCTGAAGTAAAATTAAAACTCTCCAAGACAGTTTTATTAAAACTCTCCAAGACAATTTTAAGGGCAGCATTACTGTTACGGTTAGAGACAGTGACTATACCCAAAAAAAAGAAAGTGGAACTGGAAGTCGCAGACGTACGAATGCTTCAGAGATCCTTTGATGTATCTCTGTTGGACAGAATCCGGAACGAGTAGATAAAGGATACAGTGCATGCAAGGAGACTGAGAAACAAACAAAGAGAGGCAAGCTCAGATATTACGGACATGTTGTCAGGAGGAAAGAATGATATATTGAAAAGAGAATGTTGGTAATGGGTGTGCAAGGGGAAAGAAAGAGAGAAAAACCGAGAAAGAGAAACATGGACGTGATAACCATAGACACGAGAGCAGCAAAAGTACAGGTAGAAGATGCAATAGACGGTGCAAAATTAAGGAGACTGATCCGCTGTGGCGGCCCTTAAAAGTTGCAGCAGAAATAGAAAGAAGTTACAGAATTGAAAAAAAAGGGCACAATATTTTTTAAAAATTATAAGTATATAAATAAACTGAATATATCTTAAAGTACTTATTAGTATAGCTATCCCGCAACCAAGACGAATAGCGGTTTAATTTTTTTCAAACAGGCAAAGCTTTCAAAAATGTTTTTGACAATACTGATTGTCGTTGTCTGATGGTGTTAACTATTTCTTACCCGACTCCAATTCGATGCAGAATGTTTTCATTTGTGTTCCTACTGGCAGATAATAATTTTTTTCGTTAGCATCTCTAAAACTCTCTTTACGAGTTTGTAGATTTAAATGTATTAGAAATATTCAATATACAAAAGTACATTTTTTTACAGTTTATTAAACTACGAAGCAACTATTATCTTCAACTTTAAATGACGATTTTAAACCAAATGTAAAGGCAAGTTACTGTTATTGCTACTGTATCGATTGGAATGATATAAGAAAAGAATATAAAATACGAATAAGAATGGAAGGAAAAAGAGTAGTGCCAAATGCTATATATATTATATAAGCCTCTGTTTCGTTGTGAGACATAGCAGCGATAGGAAGGATTTTATGCTAAACCCTAGGCTTTTAGGATGTGGGAATTCTAAAATATGCCAGAAAAAGCATGGAAAGTCTATGTTACCAATAAAAAAAATTGTAGAGATGATCAGATATAAAGCCATACATCATTTTAGCCGTAACGAAACGAAAGGCCACATTTTTCCTCCACAGCATCAGAATAAGCAATTTTTAAATGTTGATGCTTAAAGAAAAAAATAATCGAAAAACATGCAGAAGTAAACTGAGGTTAGAATGAATGGATAACATAAGCAAATGGACTCAAATTAGAAAGTACAAAGAATCGATAGAGAAAGCTCAAGATCCGAACAGTTGGAGGAACATACAATCCACTTTCTTCAAGGGAAAGGCATACATACGTAAGTAAGTAAGTTAGTAAGTACGTAAATTGGATTCAAATCAGTGCCTACAGGTTTCATGGCCATATTCTCTACCACTCTTACTTTCTTAACCACATCATTTTGAAAAATCATATTTATGTGCGGAGCTCTTTCCGAGGTCCTCAGACTTTATTGTATCCCAGTCTTTCCAATCACACGGTTGAACTTGAAGGTACCATAGCTGTTGTCTACTCTGACTTCAGAAGATAAGATACAAATATTGCAAAGAATAAAACAAAATTATTGTAGGAATGGAAAGAAATTTATTAAAGTTTGCTACTTATGTTGGAAGAAGCAATAGAGAGCTTTTAATGTTGTAGGAATCGCACTCATTCAGGACAATTATTTCAGTTTCGAAACTATATATACTTTTTAGTGTATGTCCTAGGGTTTTAAATGACTATGTTTATGTTACTTGAAGGCACTGTTCTTTGCATGTTAAAATTTCTGATTGTTATTAAACTGCTTAACAACCAAATTCTACAGGTAAGGTAAAATTATCTATTACAGCCGTGAATAAAATCCTACAAAAAAGAGTACTTAGGAAATAAGTATTAAAATCTTTTTTCTGAATCATAAAATCCCTATGGCCAAGAATTTAAGCAGCTGGATTAGAAATCGTGGCTCCACTGTGATCATTCGTTCCAATCTGACCGAGGACTATTAATTTGTTTAGCTCACATATATCTTTTTAACCTACGTTCTAAGAATTTATATTGAGAATATACTTTACTTCCGATATCTGGGACGGGCAATGTTTTGAAGTTTACAAATAATGTGCTCAATAATGTCCAGATCACAGTGAAAATAGTCCAACTTGAAAAAAGAACTTGATTGGAAAGGAAATGAATATGATTTTTTGAATAAAGATATTAAAATATGTGCACATCTGTATTTTTTTATTCGAGGTCAAGGATAATAAGTAGAACGAAAGAACAAAGTTGGAAATAAATTAAACATTAGGTCTTAAAAAATTGAGGAAGGATGGTTTTAGTCGAAGCCACATGAAAAAAGATAAGAATTAAGAAAACCAACAATCTAACAAAAAACTGAATTCAAATCACTGGAGGAATTGCTTTCCCGCTTTTCCCAAACATTTCGCAAATATCAACAAATAATAAGCATCACTCACAAACCACTTATTTATTTTATTCTGCAGTAAGAAAATCAAAGTTAGACAATCCTGTTTTCTTAACTGCAAAGCTAGTTGCCAAGGAAATCTTTAGAAATAACCAAATTACGACATTTGGTTCTTTGAACAGCCTTTTGCTTGTTTTAAAACACTGTATTCGTAAAGCGTTTTCTTTGATCTGAGTTATTCATTTGTGTTTTCGTAGATCTTATTTTCAGCTTGTTGGAAATAGTAGGTATATATTACTGTTATAATTTTAAAGACTGAAGTTACTCTTCTCATAGAATAAAATATTGCCCTCTTATTTTCTCTCTGCTCTTAGGTATCTCTTTGATTGTAGGGTTTGTTCCCGGGAATCCCGGAAACGAGAAATTCCCGTGAAATGGAAACCGGGACTGGATACGGTATGGATTATAAAAAACTGCTGTTATTTTGGTTTCTCAGCAGAACATTAATTATACAGAGACCAGATTGTATTGTATAATTGTATTTCATACAATTTACAAAGCCAAAATCTATTTATAATCATATTTAGAAATAATTCTCAGGTTGCACTTGCAGTATGAATTGCATGTGAAATTAAAATTTTGATTGCTGATTGCTGACATCACCCTTGAGTTCTCTTGTGAGTCCTGTCACAGTTAGTGGTTATGAAACCAATCAGTTCAGAAATTATAAAAAGGACTGTCTCCAGCAGTTTGGTCATTTGTTGCTCAGCTCTCAAGAGATTCACTATGGAATCGAGAAGCAATGCATCTCCAGCTTGGAGGCATTTTACAAGAGAAGGGAGTGATTCTGCAAGATGCAAGAAATGTAATGCTCTGATAAAGACAAAAGGAGGGAGCACAACTGGATTGATGAAGCATATGAAATTACACCAGGACCAGGACTCTGAAGTTGCATCTTCAAAGACAGACAACTTGCCAGCCAGGCCCTCCACCAGTGTAAGTATAATGATTTTGTTTTAGATTTTGTTTTGTGCAGTAAAAAATAATTGCCTCTTTAATGTCTCATGAGTCATGACTGAGTTTTGGTCTTTTGGGTGCTTTTTACGTGGATGAAATATTAATTACATTCAGAGTACCATACCATATGTGTCATACCATATATCACTCAATAATTTGTAAATCACAATACACTTCTTTTTAACAACATTTACTTATGGAGGAGTCAATATGACTCGGATAGAGATTTCTAGACATAGACATATTTACTAATTCTTGTGATTCTCATTGTGTAATTGCTCTCTTGTTGGGAGAAGGTGGACCTGAAAAAGGGACTAAGAAGCAGGCTTTGATGACAACATTTATAGGCAATGAGACTCTTCCAGAAATCCTTGCAAAATTGGCAGCTGTTGATGGATTTTCCGTAAATGCCATTTGCAAAAGCCAGTTCATCAGAAAATCCTTGATAAGAGATGGATTTTCACCTCCTAAAGAAAGGACACATGCTATGAGTCTCATTGGTCAATATGCTCTGCAAGTACGAAAGAACATTACCGCAGATTTAAAAGAAGCAGTGAAATCTGGGCAGATGTTCTCCATTACTCTCGATGAATCGACCAGTATTGTCAACAAACGCTTTCTAAACATAAATTTGCATGGATCTAATACCAAACTGTACAATTTAGGACTGTTTCGAATCACAGGATCATTTACCTTAGAAAGAGCGGTTGAGACAGTTCATGACAGCTTGGAAATATTTGGCCTGAACTTCAACAATGACATAGTAAGTTCTGTAACAGATGGTGTTTCTGTGATGACAAAATTTGGAAGATTTGTCCCAACTGAACCTCAGCTGTGCTACACCCATGGTATACACTTAGCAGTTTGTGATGTTCTGTATAAAAAGCAAGGGCCTATTTCCACTGAAGATGATGTCAATCATGCTGAGGAGCAAGATTCTCCAGAAACTGATGCTAGTGGGAATGAATATGATGACCTTGAAGATGAAGAGGATTCACAAGACATGGGCACTGCTGATTTTGAATTTCAAGAACTTTACATTGATGAACCTGAATTGGACTTGTAATGGATTGATGTAATTAACAAAGTCAGGAAAGAATGCAAGGCACTCAGAAAAAGTGCATTGAAAAGTGAAATCCTTCAAGAATATGTAAAAAAGTAGCGTGGAAGAGAGCTCAAGCCAATTATTGATGTAAAAGTTAGATGGAATAGTATGGAGGCTATGCTTTCACGATACGTTCATATTCATCTCTGTCTATGCAAAGCCTATGTGGATCTGAAGATCAAATCAGAAATTAGTGATGTTGAATTACAACTGATTGAAAGTATTTCAAAGACCCTGACACCTGTGAAGCTTGCCAATGATGCTCTATGTAGAAGAGATTGCACCCTGATTACTGCAGGAGGTGTACTGCGCTTCCTTTTTGAACAGCTCAGAAAGCAGGACACATGGTTTAGCTCGCAAATGCTGGAGGCACTCAGACCTAGAGTATCCCAAAGACGCAACAAAGTTCTAGATTTTTTGCTTCTGTTTCTGCACAATCCAACTTGTGTACACAGTGTTGCTGAGGACGACTTTTTCGAATTGTCCTCAAAAACTGCAATGTTGAAGCTGGGTCGTGATTTACTAAAGAGATTATCTGTTATTTAAAGTGATGACGAAGACATGGAAGTGCCAACTCAGAGCAAATTGATGATGACATTGATGAGTGTAAGGAGCAGTCCTTCGAATAACAGTTACAAAAGTTCATAAACAAATCCATGGAAAAAACAGAAGTGAGTGGACCACAGGACCAGTGTAAATCACTGAATTCAGAATTTAAAATATTTGAGAGCACACACAAAAGGACATACAATCTACAGTTTCTGTATGATGCACTGTTAAGTATCCCGCCTTCTTCTGTTGAAACAGAGAGGAATTTTTCCTCAGCTGGAACGTTCGCTTGTAAAATAAGGTCAAAATTGTCTGATAGAAATCTCAGTAACCTAATTTTGAAGAAACATTTTCCTCAGAAGTAGCTGTTTATGTTGTGATTCGTTGAAGTTGCAATGAAGATTAATAAGAGTCTAGCTGTTGTAATTTAGCAAATTTTGTCATGATAGAATCAGGCTTAGAATCATGTTTTTCATTTTTGATATCTATGAGAACAATTCAGACAATATAATATTTGCACTGTAATCTGTCCTAACTGAGATATTTTATATGTCAATACCAGGCATATCTAACAATGTGCAATGTTGGATTAAGTGTTAAAGGGTAAATAAATATACAACTTTGACTCTACGAAGGCATCAATCTTGTTTATTTGATTAAAGTATGAGTTTCTGAAACTTAACCGAGACCGGGAATTCCCGGGAGTCCCGGTTCTGGACTTGCAAATTCCCGGTTTCCCGGTTTTCTGAAAAACCGGAAAATAATCCCTATTTGATTGTCCCACTTACAAAAAGTATTGATAAAATTTCTTGGTCCCACTTTATTTTTCCTCAATTATTTTCCTATCAGTGTTTTACTATTCGTTTTAAGTCACACTGATGATTCTTCTTTTAATTCTGGTGTTAATCAAAATTCCTCCTTCTTGGAACAATTGAAATTTGCTGCTCATTCTTAGTTGGGTCTTAAGACTTTCAAGTGATAGAGTTGGTACTCCCTAGAAACTTTCAAAGCTAGAAAGGCCAAAATCATATCTTTTAATAGGAAGCAGAATCCCCATCTTTTTATATCTGGTGGTGGGATCACACGATGACACAGTTGAAATAGGAGAGAAAATCTCAGGATTTAATGTGCAGGTCTTAATTTCAAACGCAACCTTTCTTTGAATTCGTATGTACAAATTTGGTAACTCTTGTTACCGTAAACTCTGTTCATTTTAAAGACCGAAAATCTCAAATACACCTGAAACTACTTATTCTCATTACAAATCAATGATTTGTCCTCGTATAGAATACTGTGGACATGTTTGATAATTTGCATTATTTTATCATTTGGATATCCATGACCGATTACAGAGGCTCTAAATTTATTGGCTTTTCTCTTGCTTTAGTTTTGCAGCTCTTGTCACATGGACATGGTGTTCCCATTCTTAATCTTTTTAGTCGTTACTACCACGAAAAATCCTTTGGTAAACTACTTACTTTAATTTCAGATTACTTTGTACCAATTCGCCCTCCTGGCTACTCAAAGCGTCTTTATCCCAACGCTGTTTTCTAATCATGGCTTTAGTTCCCAAACTGTTCTACTTTAGAACTCTTTTCCATGTACTGATCGTTAGCTACTTAACATTCTGGGCCTACAATAAATTCATCTCTTTGTTCTTAAATCTTCTTTTTTTCACCAAGTGGCTTTCTTAGGTGCTTTAACTTGAACACCCCCCCCACCCAAAAAAAATTTGCTTTTTCTTCAGCGTCAAATCAAGATTGTTGTATTAAACTTGGTTTATTTTTCTTGACGTTTTCGCCCCAAACAGTTGTTGCTCCTCATTGTAATAAATACTCCTATAAATATCTATTTCTTATAATTTCTATTTCTTATATCTAGTTCTATTTCTGCGAGACCTAACCTGTCAAACTCTTTGACTTTTGAGTTCTAACCTCCATTAAATGACTTTTTAAATCTTAAATAAACTCTTATCATGTCTGACCATTTAATAATTTTTTTTACTCCTCTAAAAAGTTCCATACACTTGGTAGCTTTATGCCTTGTATGGCCCTCAACAAAATAAAAATATCTCATGTTGCTGCCATTTTAATGAAAATCACGTCTTCCATTTTATGTCCTAAGATTCGTTTTATAAGATGCAAGATAAATATTAGAACGTAAAGCAAACAATAGCATTTTGCAAGGAATTTTAAAATAGAAGTGTACAAATGTGGCACATGCTTGATTGGAACAAGACTCCAAAATACGAGGACAAAAACCAAGAAGGTTTGCCTTAATATGGAAAACAAAAGGAAAATCGAGCCTAAAAGAAACCAAGAGTAAATAAAAAATTCTTTTTGCGTTCAAGAAGGTGGTAGAAGTTGAACATGAAATGCCTTCAATGCTCTTTAGTGGGGAGAAGATCTACTTCTGGCTTGCTTTCTTTTATCTCGAAATTTTCACTTACTTCGTCGTTTAACAGTAAATGCTACTTAAATGCCTACGTACCTGTCATTACACCCCCATCCTAAAACTTATACATAACAAAACTAAAATTTGTGAGGGACAAGGGCGCCTTTGCATTTGAAAAAAAAAATTTCCATTAAGAAATAAAATTACTTTGTGTGTAGTGGCAAGATTGAGCTCAGAAATTGCCTTGGCAATTTTACTTTTGAATTTAGTGAAAAATAGGCTAATCTAGGGGTCGTTCGGGGGTATATAAAACAGTTTTGGAGGTCCTATTTAAAAAAATCTGTTTCTTAACAAATTTGTCTAATACATGGTTTTTCTGTTGAGGAATAGTTGTTCTAATGTTGTATCATGCAATATATTCAAAATGAATTGTTTTAGACAGTCTAACTGTCTAAAACAATTTATAGCAAATCATAACGAGTCACAAAATGTAAAAGGCTTTTATCAATCATATTTGTTTTCTTCAGCATATCACAAAGCAGTGGCGAGTTCCCTTGGTCCTTTCTTTGCTTTTAATGTTAATGTTAATCCATCAGTCTTGTATTTTTATTCTTGATCTAGTCAAGTGGCGGCATAAAAGGTTTCTACCAAAATTACGTAATTATAAATTATGATTTAGAGTTTATTGTTGCATTTGGCACCTTGATGATCACCAGCAAGGTTTTTAATTCCATTCAGGGTTACAAATAATGAGAAAGGAGGAAGGTCATGGAGTTGGCTAGCAGTCCACTAGTGTGACAAATCAGAACTCCAGAAACCAACATAGAGATATCAACAATGCTAGAGGGTACCTTTGGTTATAAACAGAGGGACACAACAAAAGGATGCTGGAATGAAAAGCCATTAATGAGAGAATCATGTCACTTAGATTTAACTCATTGTATGCAAAGCGTACAATCATAATGTTACACAGCTACAGAAGTGGCAGGAATTGCAAATAAAGAGACTTTCTATAACCAGCTAGAGAAGGCATATCTATGGGATATCATTGATGTGGCAGGAAGAACAACGTTTGTTTCATCGTCAAGATGGAACAAATTTTGATGCTTTACTCAAACTTTTGTGTCAGAGTCATATCTGCAATGGAACTCACATTCAGCTTTAAGATAAAGACAGGACCCAAACAAGTTATCTGTTGTCTCCTTTGCTTTTCTCGTTCTTTATCGAGTGCTTAGTAAACAAAACTACCCCAAAAGCAAGCCGAAGACAAAAGTGGACACTATTCTCTAAAATACTGGAAGATCTCGACTTTGGAGATGATAAAGCACTATTTGCACAAAGGCATCAAGGCATTCAAGCAAACTCCACCAAAATTGGTTTCTTTACAGGTTGGCCTAACCATTAATCTCAAGAAGACCAAGGTCATGGAAGTGTATGCTGAGATGGATCAGTCGCAATCAACAGTAACGAGTAAAGGAGGTGAATGACTTTGTGTACCTTGGTAGCAAGATAGCAGTTGATGAGAATTCAGGAAAGAATGTCGAGGCTAGACTCTCCAAGACAAGGGAAAATTTAGGACCATTGTAACCTGTTTGGAACTCAACGATGTTTCGACATAAAATTAAGTTCAGAATCTTCAAGAGCAATGCTTTTAGACCTGCTGTACAGCTCAAGGTCTTAAAAGGTAACCTATGCCATCTCCAGTAAACTAAACGTCTTCCGAAGTAGATGTCTTCAGTTAATCCTTCAGATCTTTTTAGTCCAATGCAATTTCAAAGCAGGACTCTACCAAAGAACTAGTTCAGGCCTTCTTTTGGTTGAGATCAGACGCCGACGATGGAATTGGATACGCCACCCTCTTCTCATGGAAGAAATGGCAGGCCCCAAGGTTGCGATGCGTTTAACACCTGTAGGGAAAAGAGGAAAGTGACGACCAAAGGGGAACTTAAGGTGATTGATGAAGAAAAAAAAGAAAAGAGGCGAGGTGGACCAGAGGCCCATTGCGAAAATGGACTAAGAGCAGACAACATTGCCAGACTCTGTTGAAGACCTTACGCATTACGAAAAGCGAAGAGAATTAAATAGTAAATAAGTACATTTGGCCCCATTCTTTCATTTTTTCCACAAGTGATCGATTATCTGCACATTCTCTTTTGGAAACTGAAGTATTACCGTTCCGTGATACTTACACGTATAGTCAGTCACGAACAGAACAAAGATACATAATGACTTCAATATGCGTCCGTATACAACGGGTATTGTCTTTCGTACTGATTAGGAGTCGTCTTTCATATAAAAATTCCTCTTTTTACATACAAAATCTATATACCCTAAAATTAGTGTTTACATAATAGTTTAGTCAAATATTTTCTTAGCTAAGCAATCTCAGTGGCACTGAAGGAATTTTTATTAATACCCAATCGATGGGACAGCCACTAATTTCAAAATTATTGCTAACTAGTACATCTGTATGACGTCAATAACTGGTGTCATGCGTAAGATGTTCCATAGCTACTGTACATAATTGCATGCAAAAAATATCCTATTCTATGAAGAAAATTTACTATTATGTATGATATCCTAAAGCGGGTTTAAATCCAAGTATTTTCTTTCCTAAGTTGTTTATGTTAAAAAAAATTAACAAGAATGCTAAGTTATCAGAGAGAAAAAAAGGCAATAAGTTTTAAAAAAGTAAACGTTGACGCATATGTTCCAAGTGGTCAAATACTGGGTTATGTAACAGGAGTAGCAAATGAAAGGTACCTGATCGTATTAGACCAACGTATTTAGCAGAAGTAAACTACTAAAATAAGCTGTATTCTATACAACTTATATCAGAAGTTAGTGTACGAAAGTGACTTGTGACCAGCTAAAGAGGGATAGACTAGTAACTGCTAATTGCATTTTTATTTTGGCCATCCCTTGTGCCTGTTTGAGACTTGGCCAGAGTTACATGTTTTGATATTTAAGCATTATTCTGTTATAATATTTTTTCAACATATTTTGATACCGCTTTTCCAATGTCATAAGATTGTAAAGGAAGCAATTTTCCTTACTCTTCACTCACACCCAAGTGTTTCTTAGAAAATCAGTGAAGATGACTGTTCTGAAAATTACGTTCCTTTCTGAAGTTGCACGCGAGGCCAAGGAACTCCAGAACCATTTTAGCGAAAATCCCGCATATTTTTCGCCTTTTCTTTTTGCAAGAAGATTTGTACATCTGGCACGTATGAAAACCAAGCTGACTTTCTCTTGATATACATTGTCTGACAAATCTGCACGAGGAAAGCAAAACATATTTGCAGCTAACTGGATAATTCTGGTTTAAATTTTTCAATTAACAGGCAAGGAAAAGCAGTTCTTATTGGCTTGATAATTTCGTTCATTAAGCCAAGCTGAATGGAATTACCAGTAATAACATTATTTTGTTATGGTTGACTGCTGTCAATATTTGGCATTATCTGCTTTAAACGCTCTACCAATGGGCCATTTTCTTTGTATCAGGTGTTAATCTCTGGTTTGACAATTCCAAATGCACAGATAGCATGAAAACGTGGTAAAACCTCTCTGCTGTCCAAGAAGGATATTGGCCATTTTAAGTCTATACAAATTGCCTGGTCGTCTAAGGATATTTCAATAAATCCATAATTGGTATAAACATCATTTATGTAATTTTCAAAAATCCACTAAATCAACACCGGGGAATGCAACAAAAATATTGTCAATTTTCTAAAGACCAACTTTCAGGCTTCATTTTTAACTTTTCAGATTCTCTATTCTGTTGGATCATATGTGGCAATGCAAAGACTGCCCCATCTACGAATAATGTCTATGTCATCTGAATAACAACTACTGCCGATGACTTTGTTGTTAAGAGAAGGAGAACTTTACAGTAATATTCCAATGCAAATGCAGAATGCAAAAATATTGAAGAAAGTAGTTTCATATACCTTCAGTTCTCTTGTGAGAAATCTTTATACAACATACGATTGAATATAAGTTGAAAGATAGGCATGGTACTGCCAAATAGAGCAACAGACGGAATGCTCAAATATTAAATGTTACATTAGATTGAACTCCCTCAAGAAAAGACCCCAAAAGACCTTTCCTTCATAGCACAGCCATTTTGACGCAAAGTAGTGTCCATAGGGTTAATGATTAGCTTACTATGAAGTAAAATTTTACTTTAAGCCTCAGCTAATGTCCATGGAAGCTATGCGCCAGAGCTTTTTAAGCATTATACGTCGTAGAAGATAAGTTTGTAAATGTTTTAAAGGTTTTTGGATATAATATTTCAAGGATGAATGGAAATAAAAGCAAGAAGCAAAGCCAATAACATGAACCTCTGATCTAATGATTTCCAGCTTTGCTTACGTTAAATCTCGTATATAAAAAAATTGTCTTCCCAGATTTATAGGATTTTCGTCAGTCCTGCACGGCTGATAACAGGAAGATATTAACTTCCACCATACGTAATAAGTACTGCTTTTCTTGACAATGCCAGAAAATTATTTTGCGTCCCATTTATCTTAATATTCTCACTGGTTTCACCCTTACATGGTTCTTACTCTTTTAATATTTTAAGTTTGCAATCGTGATAATTTACTTGAATTTCTCTTTTTTAC
This sequence comes from Morbakka virulenta, assembly GCA_003991215.1. Lineage (NCBI taxonomy): Eukaryota > Metazoa > Cnidaria > Cubozoa > Carybdeida > Carukiidae > Morbakka > Morbakka virulenta. The sequence continues at coordinate 262,675 of RDPX01000321.1, forward strand.
ATCACACTTTATATCTAACTGTCTTTTATCCTCTGCAAAGGCCATTAGATACGCATCTGCTCACGAATTAAACGGTGATAATTAAAAGTATTTCAGTCTTATTTGAAATAATAAATAAATAAATAAACCCATGTAATTATGTTTTGATGCAAAATCGTTAGTGATAGCTGGTTCAATAGTTCTCTTCGCTTAATTAAAGAAAAGCACTTATGCTAAATCTCTCTTAAATATGAGTGTCTTTTTGTTGTTTCTCTTTCAAGTTAAGCGAAACTTTTTCTAATTCCCTGAATTCTATTCAGTTGGCAGCTTGTTCAGAGTGTACTCGAGTTGCACTGGCCAAGGTGCGTTTTCCCGTTTTTAAAAAGACAACGACACAATCAAAATAGTAAAATTTTATCCTTATTTTGACCGACTTGTTGGTTTGTCAGTAAATTTACCAATGATTTGGAGCAAATTTCATTAAATTTGACCCTTTTAATGGTAGTCTTCCAAGTTAATTAAATGCAAAACTCAACTATTTTGTTTTCATACATAGCAATAATTTAAACAATTTGTACAAATCTCCTGTCATCTAAGAAATAAGACAGAAGCAATTTGATAATTACTGCGGATTTAGTTTCACCATCAAACCAGTTTGAGCGTTTCCGATATTAGGCAAAGCTTTTTCCTCGACATTTAACGTTGGACGCCACATTGTAACTGTTCTCTTCCTTGACTGGATTTTTACCTGATATCCATCTATTATCACAAACCAAACAATAAGCAAGTGTAGAATTGTACTACACTTCATTATTGTTGTATCCCAGGTTGAAGATCATGAATGATTTTTACTTTAAACGTGACTAAATGCTGTTCATCGCTATCGTTGTTGGTGGATTCGTTTTCTGGTTTTTAGTTCACTCTTCAACTTTACAAAAAAAATTAATGTAAGGTTTATTTTCTTTCTTGTTTTTTCCTTCAATCTTCAGTTGCTAAAGGTGGTAAACGTTAACCATATGGCGTTATATAAATTGTATTTATCTTTTAATATATATATTAAAAGATAAATAGAATGATAATTTTTACTCCTTTAGGATATTATTAGTTGTTAAACAAATCCAAGGAAATAGGGATTTATTCCGAGAAGATATCACGCAATACAGTACAATGAGCGATAATAAACCTAAGTTAATCTAGCCACAACAGTAAAACATTTTTTAAAAAATGAAAGAAACATTTAAGATTAAACAACACCTTTTCCTGTATGAATCAAGGTTTATTTTTGAAAAGTTATTTCAGGATTTAAGGAAAATTCCTTAGCTGGAAGCATATCCTCTCACAAGGTAAAAATTTTTAATTATCACTGAACAAAAATAACTGTTTATTACTTTTTCAATAGCGTACCCTTTTTTTATAAGTACAATATTATGTACCTATTTTGGAAAAATGTTTGTTTAATATTGACCGCGGGGGAAGGATCTTCCATCCTGAGCAAGGCTTTGAAGCTTCTTTAGTGCAAGGAGTTACTTTTCTCATATTTTCTCCTTGTACTTTTTAATCTTTTTAATTGATTGATTCTCCTCCTCTCCAAATTTTATCCGGAAAAACATGTATAAACTTACTAGTACGCCACTTATAACGGAAAAACAAACTGGACGCAATACTTCCAGGAATGTGGCCTGGGTTCGAATCGCAAACTTCTTGCATGGAAATTTGTTGATGTAACTAATCTACCACTACTACACAGCACAATTTTTTTTAAACATAAGTAAAAATCATTCTTTTAGGAAAAGATTAAAAATTACTGACCGAACTTAAAGCTCAAATATGAACAATCTTAATTAGTAAGGATATTCTTTGATGCTGATGAAGATGAAGGGTCAAGGGTAGTGCAACCAGCAATGTTCTATGGACTGCCAAACTCTGCCACTGCGTGTCCGGGGAAGTGTAAGTGGCTGAGATGAAAATTTGCAGATGGGCATGTAGACATAAGTTACGAGATCACATGAGGGATGATAATGTTAGAGAAAGGATGGGTGTTGAGAACATCACAGAGAGATGCAGAAAAGCAAGATTAAGATGGTTTGGGCATGTTAAAAGGCAGGAAAAGGACTACGTCTGTCGGAGAATAATGGAGATGGTAAGACTTGGTAGGAGAAGAAAAGGACGCCCCACGCTAAGAGGAATGGAATGCATCCAGAGGAACACGAAGAGAGTTGGGTCAAAAGAAGATGACGCCCTGGATCAAGCATCCTGGGAGAGACTGACTGCTGCAGCGACCCCACACTGCAAGTTGGATAAAGCTATAAAAAGTAAGGAAGATTCTTTGAAGCTTGAGAATCCAATGTTGCAATTGACAAAATTTTTCATCCTTGTTATTACTGTTTATGTTCACACTGGTATTTATTTTGTTGAAAAATGGTTTAGTAATTCTTCTATTTAAACAAAATGTTGCAAAGGCCTTACAAGTAAAGCTTCTGTATTTCGAACTAAAGTTAAATTTTAACAATAAAAGTCAAAAGTGTCATGACTGTATATAAAATATTTCGTGTTTTCATTTTGCTTTTTTTATCTCACAATAAAAGGTAGAAATGAACTGCCTGACGATGGGAAAAGAATCTCTCGAAAGGTAGCTCGGAAAAAGCTTGCTACTCATGACACGATAAAGCACCTAAAGCATCATCTTACATCTAGAAAATTAGCTGTTGAACACTCCCCAAGCTGAATATTTAAGTCTTACAATCTATTCACTATTATCTGGAAATAACACTCGATGTCAGGTGAGCGTTTTCTGTATAGCTAGCATACACCTCAATTTTGAGATGATGTTAACGACTTCAAAATGCCTATCCAAATGAACCATAGATTTTAATGAAGATTTTAACTCCTCTCCTTAACCCCTCCTCTCTCTTTCTCTCTTTCTCTCTTTCTCTCTCTCTCTCTTTCTCTCTCTCTCCCTCTCTCTCTCTCTTTCTCTCTCTCTCTTTCTCTCTCTCTCTCTTCTATAGGCTGCTCCACTACACTAATTATCAGCGACTTTATCTTTTTTTCCCTTTAGTTCAGACCTTTAACCTTTCTCTAGTAGTGGTTTCAGACCAGGCGAATTTTTGTATGCCACTGACAAACCCGAACTTTTTTTCTTGATAAACAATAATGGTAACCGAGCCTTGCTTTAGTGGTAAATACACTTGTATTACACTCTGAGGCTCCTGGTTCAATTCAAAAGGTACACACAACTATGTATCTCAAAGGAAGCAGTTGGTTATCTTTAGATAACGCATCTATCAAAGACCTCTTCTAATGGTCAAATAAAACCCCTTAAAGTTCCTTATTGTTTGTCAGGTCAGATGGTGCCTTTTCAGGGAAGAAGGTCAGGATGTTAGCAGAACTCCGACTTACCTCAGGAACTATCAAAAGTGACATATGGAACAAAAAATTTCGTTAGAAATATTTTTCTTGACTTTTACCCTTGCCAGATGTTATTTACTTTAAAAACTACATTATTGACATCTATTTTAAACCAACTGGTTTTATTTTAACGAGATAGCCATTAAAAGTTCTGAATCTGTAAATCCAAGTAAAGCAAAGTAAATTAAATGTGAGAGGATTTAACGTGTCAAGAATACCAGGAATTACGAGGAAAAGCTTAGTTAGAAATTTCGAGGGGTGCATCCTTACACAATGTATTAAAGAAAGCTGCTGCTGGCAGTAATAAATATTCTAGTTCAAGGAGCTTTATGTACAAAGATGCTCTTCTTATTTGTCTTCTTTCCTCTTTTCGTCAGTTTGATATGGCATTCAACGTAATGTACGTTTCACTGCACTATAAATCCTTCAGCCCTCCCAAACCTTCCTTAGACAGCCGCAATTATAAATTTTGCATAATTGTCCATGTTGCATAAAATCTTCAATGTATTCTAGTTTCATTATTTTTTTAGGGTTGCTTGAAAGTTTTTCTTTACTTTAACCATCCAATATATTATTAACACATACTTGCACCACAATATCTGTAATGTGATCGGGCTTCTGTGGATTTTAGTAGTGATTGTCAAATACCTAGCACCATAATAATATCAAGCTTAGTACAAATAGTATGTTAAACAACGTTGTTCCGTTTTAAAAAAAATTATTCTTGAGGCTTGGACTGCTTCCATAAAAGTTCTACTAACGATTTCCAATCTTTTATTAACCATTCATTTACACTTGTCATGATTGGTTACAAACCGTCAAATTTAAAAGGACCCATTAAATTTTGTTATTTCCTTCTAAACAATTATTATTCTTAACTAGATTTAACCAGTTTTTTACTAATTACCATAGATTTGAATTTATTACCATACATTTGTTACCATATATATAACCATATATTTCCATTCATTATTTTGAAAAACAAAATTCCACCCCGTCAAATTAACCTTTGCTGCAATAATCTACAAATTTGCAGCTCTTCCTCTGACTTGTAACGTAAAACCTTATCGTAATAAAAGCAAGGGTTGTAGAAATTTATCTTGTTGGTATCAGTGCATTGATTAGAGAACATAGCAATAGCACACTACTCTAACTTCTCTTTTGATTACCTCTTCTGAGAATAAGCCTTCCTGCATTTAAAAAAAGGACGTTGGCTCTTCTCTAGATGCCTAATAAACGTTTGACCTCATCGGAACATTCCAATGGTTACGAAACGTTCTTTAGGCTTCTTGTGTTGCACTATATCAAAACTTTTCTGCTACTCAATAAAACAGATATTTGAACCTGCATCTAAAGACTCTTACATGTAATCGTTATGCTGAAGAAGACTTACCTTGCAACTCTACCAGAACTGAATAAGCTCTGCATTTAGATGTTATTTGTTTTGTTATTCGATGCTCTTCTGAGGAGGATCAATATGACATTAAAAAAACCATTACCACATTGCTTGGCAGATGCGAATTTCTGTGCGCTATATCATTCGTAGTTTTTTGTTTCTTCAGCAATGGAACAAAGATAAAAACATTTAGGACAATTTGTACTACACCCTTGTGGTTAACATTATTTAATAAATTGATGAAAGCTTAAACCCTCAAATTTGACGAAAAAGAGCGTAAAATTTGGTAGCTGCATTTTTATGGTACAATATATAAACAAATATCAAAAGATAATATAGATTTTTAATTTTAAAGAAACAATGCTTTGTTTCATTTAATAACTTGAATGTTAAATAAAGGCGTAGTTCGTGTTTTTTCCGAAACTATTGACTTTGTCTTACCTACAATTAGTACCATAAACCCTATATTTCGTTTTGCTAGGGGCTGAATAAGCCCCGCATTCCAAATCATTCTTTCTTCATTCTTCATTAATTTATGTAGACAATAAAATAATAATAATAATAACACCTCAGTATTAATAATACCTCAGTGGATAGTATATGTACCATGTACTATTAACACAACGTAACAGCTTTTCCAAAAATATGTTTTAAACATTTCAAAACCAACTGGAAATCTTATTTTTATCAATTTCACCAGAGTCTCAGATATGATAACTGATTATTATGATTGTTCAAAAGGGAAAAAATTAATCCAAACAACCCCAAACTACTTGCGATACAAAAACAGGGCCAGAGCCTTAAATGAACTTTTTCTGACGTTAACAAAATGTAGCGTGATCTAATCGGCCAATATGGATTTTATGTGCCATAAATATGCTACATGTTATTTGTACCAGACCTTATAAACATAACCAGATATGAAATTTGATTGGCTCTGATTTCTCATTTTCGTAGGCAATACGTGGGAAACTTGGGACAAGTATTAACAAAAAATTGGAGCCAAAATCTACTTGGGTTTATGTTACCAGTATAATTTACACGTGAATACAATTTTTTGTAAGGCAGTGACATACTTTATTTTTACCTTACAACCGTGAAACCAAGGTTTACTATCTATTATATAAGTAGCATTTGATTCTCTTACAAGTTAGTTTACCAAACAGAAAATCTACTTAACTGTTCTTTTGGTTTCTTACATAAATCAACAGTTAATAATTTTGCCAACGTGTTCAACTGATACTTGTAATCAGGGAGGAGAACGTACAGTCACAGAGTTACTTTGAAAGCTATTATTCCTAGCATGCATAGTGTTATTTTATCTGGATGAAAGTTAACGGCGATTGAGCAATAAAAATAGTGTCCATCACAATTCTATGATAGAAATACGTTTTATTATACAAGGCATCTTCAAGCACGGTGTAAATGAAAGATACGCAAGTACTCAGCTGTATGAAAAATTATACTGGTCCAAATCACGTAAGCTTAAATGCAGACAGCACTAAGATGATATCGTGGCGGTTAATGTTTCCCATAATAGCTCAACCCCCTGGGACTGAGTTAACAAACTGTTAAAGAGGGTCATTAGACAAAAAACTTCAGATGAGTTTCATGGCTGACATTGCTGTCTGCATCTCCCTTCCTTAGCGGAAAGAAGAGTTAGGGGAGTAATTTCTGATCTGAAATAATTATCAACAGGAATATATTATTCAACACGAGAGGTAAGAGCATTTTCTTTTATATTTTTCTGTTAGATCGTAGGGAATTGTAGTCTTAGAAAATTTCTGCAATCTGACTCTTTAATAGTAAATTATATACGTCATGCTGTGCCTATGAAATGACTTTGATCAGAATGAATGAAAACGTTTCAATCTTTAAAAGCATATTTACATATTTAAGATGTATCAAATACTGACAAAAAGGGTGCTATTCGGAGGAAATAGACAACCAGACTAACTTACGACTGTAAAGGTTAGATTATTGGGATTCTATATGCTCCAAAGAGGAACGGTAGTCTGCTTCACCTTAACTCCAGAAAACGAAAAAATACCGCCAATTGACATATTACTGTGTAAACAAAAATGTTATATCGATCAATTTTATCATTCTGCCTATGACAACATACTTATAACTGTTCATAATTGTGCATGAGACAATTTTACGTTTTTAACATCTTAAAGAAAATACAGCACACTTCCGTCAAGAACAACAAAACGCTTGATTTAAGCAATAACAACCTCTCGATGCCCTTAGACAATCTTTTACCCTCTTACAAGAGAGTAGCTAATGTTCAAAAGATTATGTTTAAATCACATGTTGTTATTATCTTAAACTCTTTGTAGATAAATTAATATACCATCACATTGACAAAGTAATAATTTGGGCTGGATTCTATCAGAGAAACCAACCCACAACCTGCTAGTAGTTCAAATAACTCTCTGGTTCTTTCCTGTGCTAAAATAGCAAGCAAATTGTAAGCCAGCATTCAATTCATTGCTGCATATTTTCCACGTCTTGTAAATTAACTATTTCTCTTGATGGATTTTCCTATGAAGCCTCTAGTAGAAACGACAAAAAATTGATAGTTTTTTTTTCAAACAAATTTCATTGAACCATAGGTATCCCGTATCTCACTGATTTCTTTCAAGGTATTTTTCTAATAAGATTTATACATTAAGCACTTAAGACTTATATCGCCCATTCTCTACAAAAAAATTCACTTATTACAATGGCGTCAAGAAGGGCATCCAGCCAAGAAATTCCTCAATGCCAAATCCAAGTCCCTGTAAAGGGCACCGTGTGAGCCCCAGTTAATGTGGAAAGATGACGTTAAAACAAAAAAAATAATTACATGGATGTTTATTTTATTTATGATCTCAAAGAACTACTATCCCAGAAGCTCTTACTGTTGTAGTCATTTGATAAATCTGTATATAACAACAAAAGATAAAGAATAACCATCTGACCTTGTATTTTTCGATTCTTGTAAGAGTAAGATAACAAAACATGATTTTTTCCCTGTTAGATTTCAAACACGTTCATTTTATGCTAAGTTTTGGGAAAGGTGATAGGTCGCAACGTCATGTCCTTTAATTTAGTTTATTAAGAATCAATCAACTGTAGGAGATAAGTAGGAATATCAATATTGCTTATCCCGTATCAGTAAATACTTATACCAAATTTGATATGTCAATGAATACAGGTTTGCAAGTAACACCTGACGAGTTGTATATTGGCACGGACTAAAACCTATTGTAAAATATTCTGTCACTCTCGTTGTATTCTTCTGAAGCTCCACTTAAAATTAACCTGCATTCTGGTGTTAAATTGCTTGAGGCTTTGTTTAGACTGCATTTGGTACAAGGTTGATGTCTAAAAAGTATCTTAAACGAATCAGTTTCTATTAATCAGATGTATTTGCTTCAGGCATTGATTCCCCAATATTGAAAGGAGAAATAACAAGGAACAACATAGCATACTTTGCAGACCTAAAAAATATCAGATTCATTGTTTGACAATTTAGTTCTTCTAATCCAAAATCTAATAAGAAAGTGGGAATATGTTTAAAGCACAAATTAAACACCTTCACAAGATGAGATCATTGCTGCCATGGAAGTAGAAAATCAATTTCTTTCGTGCCACAGTTGAAAGTATACTGCTAAATGAATCAGAAAAATGGACCATGACAAGAAAATTAGAAAAGAAAATTAAAGGTTGCTACACTCGTGTACTTCGATATATTAAGAACATCAACTGGAAGCAACATGTTACAAACAAAGAATTATACGGAAGCTTACCCAAAGTCACGTATACCATTAGAGTACGCCGACTACACCTCGCAGGGCACTCCTTCATTAGTGCAGAACCTGCAGCGCTCACTGTGCTGTGGAAACCGCTTCATGGTTATAGAAATGTCGACCAACCTACACTGGACTATGTTACCCTACTCTAGAAAGACAAAGGCCTTCCAATAGCCGATCTCCAGAAATCGATGAAGAACAGAGACTCGTGGAGAATGCTGATCAGGAATTCGGATGTGCCCCATTGATGATGATGATGATGATGATGATGAAGTGTGTTTAATGTTGTTGCCAAAATAGTAAAGAAAAGTAGACACAATATCTTAATAAGAGGAAAGTATATAAAATATCTCAAAATTTAACAATACATATGTTTTCTTTAGTAATTGTTGTAGATATATTTTGGAAATATAGTTTTTGGTAGTAACTGCTGCAATGCACCTGCCTTCAAAGACAATATTTTTTTAACAAAGACAAAGCTAAAATTGGTTAAAAAAATCAGTAGCATTGAAGAGCTTTTATAAGCATTTATAATATGTGAGAAACATATTAAAGTAAAATTACTCCCTCTGTTTTTATTAACATGTGAAAATGGTATAATCATTGGAAAATGAAATTGCTATGTAGTTTTACTTTACAGTGTCTGGATATTTCAGAGATAGCAGATTATCTATAAAAGGGATCTAGCTGTAGCTTATAGAAATCAAATCGTCCAATTATGTTTCCAAATTGGCCCACTGCTTCAACTTGTTTATACTCAATTTTTTATTAAGGTGTCGTTTCTTTGCTGATTTTATGACTAGAGTAGCAGACAAAATATTGGACTAAGTAAAACAAGACTGAAAATGTCATCAGAACTTACCTGCTTAACTTACAGACGAATGATATGCTCTGAATGATGATATATTACAACAAGTTTGTTTAAACAAAAATTTGGCACCTTTTTTGATATTAAATACAAAATATTCATGTCATCTTTCCTTTTGTTCTTCTTTATTATTAGAAAAAGTTATTATCTATCGGTCTATTATCTTCATTTGCAAAAATTTCTAACAATAAACTCAACTTGTTCTGGCAAACTCTGACACATTATAAAAAATTAAAAGCTTATTTGCACAGCTAAAAAAAATTTTCATACCCAGATGTTTTAAAAGAAAAAGAGCTTTAAATAGAAAAAAAAATTGTTTCAGAGAATTAGATTATTTCATTTGTCCTGCAGATTTATCATTTTATCTTGCTTACCAAAATGTCAAGTCCAAGTTTGAAATTCCTGTATCGAATGTTATATGATATAATTAACTGTTCCTCACATATAAGAGGAAGTTACTGACAAAAGTTATCTAATCAATGATATTAGGAAACATCAGTTATTTCATTTTTGTCTCCAAATACAAGTTAATTAGCTTAAGTAAAAAAATATAAAATAATAAAATTAATTTTGGAAATGGTATTAATTAATAATAAGTATTAATTTTTATAAAACTTCAGAACATTTCCAGATTTTTATGTATCCATAATTTGAGTTTTGTAGAAAACTGAAGCTTCTTTCTCTGCCAGAGATATCAAAAGTTTTGTATGTGTTTCCCATGCTGGCGTATTTCAGCAATAGTTTAAAACCAAAATATACGCTTGCAGTAAAATCTGAGATGTCTGTAAAAATTATAAAACTTGGTTTAAGTAGTCTAAATTGTCTGTTGCAAATAAATGTTATATAGTCACTCACTATTACTGTTTTCAAAATAACACTTATTTTATTTTAACTTGACAATGTAGATAAAACAAATAGTCTAAACCTGATATAATTTAAAAAAACTGGGTAAAAGAAATTTAAATGTTGTTTTCCAGCTTTCTGCAAACAAAATTTTTCTAGCTTGTAAACATTAGACATCTATCCATTTCACTGACCAGCATTAATCCGTGGAATAAGCTAGTTTGGTATTCATCGTTTGTTGGTGATAGCCACATTGTATTGAAAGTATTTACTGACTCTTAACTGAAGCCATTCAGTATTTGAAAGCATTATTTTCCATACCTGTTTTCTATTCTCTCTCTCTCTCTCTCTCTCTCTCTCTCTCTCTCTCTCTCTTTATATATATATATATATATATATATATATATATATATATATATAAACTTGGTCTGTAATATCAATGGATGAGGTATTGACTAAAAATAAATCTAGGCATTTTTACTTTTTGGTAATCACTACACCTCTATCCACTTCACACTTGGGTGGTTATGTTGATAAGTATAATGTATGGACCGCAAGTATGCAGTAGATACCTTGGGTACTCAATCACAATCATTACATCTCTATTCACTCCTTGCTGTATGTCTGTTCATTCTTATTTCATGTGAACGTTCTTCTTAGTTACTACAGTTGTCACATTATTGCTTTGAATATATTCAATAAAAAATTGATCAGGAAATATTGAGTCAAGTTTAACCCGCAAAATTGTATACCTTTAAGTTTGAAAAACAAATACAAAGAAAGAATGTTCATGATATTAGGAATTTTAGATGTTAAATGCACGTTTTACAAGGCTGTCATTCGCTTGCGTTATTAAAGGATTTATTTTCAGAAAAAAAATCAATAATCCTGTTGCTAAAAAGCTTAGCAGATATTGTGAAAAACATGTTTATGAAGCTAGCCGAAGCAAGAATTTAGGATTATTTATTATCTTGTTGTCTGAATTTTATTTTTCCAGTTATGCAAATCATAACAGATTAAAATCCTTGTTTAAGGGATCCATCTGTAAACAACAAAAAGGGACAATTTCGAAAAATATCTTTCACTTTAAAGCAAAAGAGGTAAATTCCCATTTCTTAGCCGAAGCTATTCTTTAGTTTTCTAAATTCAATCCAGACGCAAAGGTATATGAGTTATGTATCCCACACATTTATTGTTTCATAAAATGGATTTGCTTTATGTACACATAACACCACAAAAATATTAGAATAACAATTAATTAAATCAGAGGCTAATGGAATAAATGGCAATTTACACTTCCATTTGATGAAAAACACTTTTTATTTACAAACAAAAATGTAGATAATTGGTTATACTAGAAGCTATATTAACAATTCTTTTGCCAAGCAGTATTACTTAGCTTCATATAGTGGAATAAATGGCAATGTACACTTCCATTTGATGAAAAACACTTTTTATTTACACTTTTTCTTTTGTTAAATTATCATTTATCAAAGAAAAATATAGCAATTCTATACAAGTGCTACCTTAAAAAGATTTAAAAAATGTACACTCCGGTATTAAAAAGAGGAGATTAACAAATAATCTTATTTGGAAAATCTTAGGTTTGAATAATCGAACACAAGAATCAACACAATTTCTGCATTGAAATCAAAAGTTACAGGTCACTCAGAATTGCACATTAAGTTTTATGTGCTGACAAAACCAAACGTATAATTATTTTCATTTCTGTATGACATCCTGTTTTATGAATATCCTTAATATCCTTAATAATATTATTAGTACTACTAATATTACTACTACTACTACTAATACTACTACTACTGCTGCTTCTACTACTTCTACTAATACTACTATTACTGCTGCTTCTACTACTTCTACTACTACTACTACTACTACTACTACTACTACTACTACTACTACTACTACTACTACTACTAACTACTACTGCTACTACTATTACCATTACTACTACTACTACTACTACTATTACCATTACTACTACTACTACTACTA
>RDPX01000321.1:275022-298521 GCA_003991215.1 Morbakka virulenta
CTACTACTACTACTACTACTACTACTACTAACTACTACTACTACTACTACTACCATTACTACTACTACTACTACTACTATTACTACTACTACCATTACTACTACTACTACTACTATTACTACTACTACTACTTCTACTAATACTACTACTACTGCTTACTACTACTACTACTACTACTACTACTACTACTACTACTTCTACTAATACTACTACTAAAAATACTACTACTACTACTGCTGCTACTAATGCTACTACTAGTCATATAAAAACACTAACTTTTACTGCCTCATATCAAGAAGTAAGTAAATTAAGAAATCAATTTATCCAGATAAATAGCCACCACAGAAAGTGTTTAACAGAATACGAAAACTGTTAGTCTTTTTGTTAAATCCTTAGTTTTTCTAGCTAACCGAAAAAAAGAATATTCCAAAATATAGAGATTTTAGTTTTAGGATAAATGGATATTACGTTTACAGTTACATGTCTATATTCTCTAAATCCTGAAATAATAACACTCTAAACATAATTGATGCCTTTGCTATGACGTATGCATTTAGAGGTTTTATCACACGATTTTTCACCCTTTTAAATCCTAGACTCCAGTAATCTAGAAAAATACTCCTTTACATTATTTCCAGGTTTCACCTCTATTAATATATATATGTATATTAATAGAGGTGAAATGGCCAGTGAGCACAACTTCTTCAAGCCTCTCCTTCCTTATCACATGCCCCAGAAACCGAATCTGTTCACGATCGTCGCTAATAAACATCTATTAGTCCCTGCCTTACGCAAGACGTTCACAATGGTTATCTTGTCTGTCCAAGGTACCTTCAATATTCTCCTTAGAAACCACATTTCCACTGCTCTAATCCTGTCTTCCAGACTTTTAGTAGTAGTCCAACTCTCACAACCATATAGTAGAGTTGACCACACGTAGCATTTAAAAAGTCTAATTCTAGTTTCGATTGTCACACAACTTGACCATAGAACCTTCTCCGACGTTTTTTTGAAGAAGATAGACGTAGGTTAACAATGGAAAATCAAAGAGGAAAACAGCAAGAATTGTTAATATACATGTGGGTACTGCTAAATGCAACTATGGAATTATTGGCATATTAAATTTTTATTTCAGTAAATTATTTCAATTAATATATATAAGTAATATTTTAATACGGTTACAAAATGGAGAAAAGACAATGAAATTAAGGTAGAGATGGGACAAAAGAGACTAAGAAAATCTCATTTTCACTGCAACCTTTTCAGAAGCCAAGAAGAAATTTTCTTGTATGATAAAGGTTACTGGAATCAAATAGTCATAAAATATTTAAGGTCAAAATATTTGAGGATGACAGTAAAAAGAAATTTAGCAATAGAGAAACACTAAATAATAAACGATAAAGTGAAATATAAATAAATGAACTTTAATTAAAAATTGTAGTTTTGTCTCCTCAGCTTTTATGTTTCATGCATAATTTTATGTAGCATATGTATTCTGACTGTTTGAATACAATTGATGAAAGAAGTAAAGAGTTGTAAATTAAAGAGATTGAATCAAATTAAAACTTTACCGTATAAGACATTTTCTCCCAAAAATAAGACATTTTTACATTGATAACATTTTCGGTGCTTTGCTTGTATTTATGAAACCATTAACAATATACATACAACAAAAACAGAATTTGTCACGCCCAATCTAAATCACCATATTTAGCCCCTCGCCCTCTCATTCTAATCTTAGACTCAACAGGTACTTAGTTATTATTAGATATTAGATATTACTTTGTATCATTACAAATACTCAACAAATTTATTGTTAAAATTTTATTCTGTTGTCCGCCCACTACGAGGTTATTATGTAAATCAAACGTCTACTAAGAGTCAAGTGTAACCAAGAAATTATATCTCAATTTATTAAATTAAAATAAGAAATGCAGTAGAATTAGAAGGTAAGTTGGTTTGGATCTATTTCAACTTTTGATATATTTAGAAAAACTACAGATAGCAAAAATGTTTTAGTAGGGATTTGTGGTTAGATATTATTTCTTTGAGAACTATAGTTCAAAATACTAATTTTCTTCTTTAATAAACACAGGGTTAGTATTTGAACCCTGTGTTTATTAAAGAAGAAAATTAAAACTAATTGACATTTAAAATTTTAAAAATTCTTGTGGGTGTTAAGATTATAATTGTTTAGGGTTATTTGTGTAGCTTTCTGTGCTTTACTCTTTTAGAATTAATTATTACTTGTTGAATCATTACCATCATAGTAATTATTATCACCATTATTGTTCAAAGTCCGTTTTTAAGCATATATATATATATATATATATATATATATATATATATATATATATATATATATATATAGATGTAGATAAATNATTTGTGGTTAGATATTATTTCTTTGAGAACTATAGTTCAAAATACTAATTTTCTTCTTTAATAAACACAGGGTTAGTATTTGAACCCTGTGTTTATTAAAGAAGAAAATTAAAACTAATTGACATTTAAAATTTTAAAAATTCTTGTGGGTGTTAAGATTATAATTGTTTAGGGTTATTTGTGTAGCTTTCTGTGCTTTACTCTTTTAGAATTAATTATTACTTGTTGAATCATTACCATCATAGTAATTATTATCACCATTATTGTTCAAAGTCCGTTTTTAAGCATATATATATATATATATATATATATATATATAGATGTAGATAAATGTATATGACGCATTTAGTTTGGTACATCGTGTTCCCTGTTCCTTACAATCTTAGCTTATTCTCAAAAAATGCAAAGTTTATTTAAAGAATAAAGAATGTAAAATGTATTGAATAGGCTCCATATGACTCTTATAAGCGCACGATAAAGACTCCTCGAGACTGTTAAACAGCCCCAGCATATAAAACTAAAGGTAGCTTTGATGTCATAATTTAATAGTGATGATACAAAAATTTATTAAGGTAATAAAAAAGAACTTATCAATTTTTTAAACTTGACAATAGTCTTGTGGTAAGTAAAACAAAAGAGAATTTGTAGAATTTTTAAATTGATTGATATTATGTTATACTTATCCTTCTTCTTTTAAAAATGAGTGTAGAAAATTAACTCAAAAACCATTATCCCAGCCTAAATTAAATTACTTGATGGTGAGTATGCAAAACACGGAAAACTGTAGTTGTTCAAGATAAAAGCATAAAGGCTTGAACATTGCATACTTAAAGGTGACGTGTCTGTCCTTGAAAGAAATCCTTGCCTCTAAACTTTGAAACAAATCTATACCTTGTGTCTTTACAATATACTTTACTTGTTTACCTTTGCAAAACAGTTTGTTTATTTTTCTAACTTTCTGCAATATAATAAAATATTTAAATTTAATAATTTTACTTTTTAATTGCTTGGCAGCCCTGTTATGTTAAGTTAATTAGCTATGGTTCACCCGTGTTCTGGTGAAAAACCAATAAAAAGTACTCTTTGTGAATTTTAAATTTATTTTTTTATATCTATCTTAAAGTTTCCTCCTGTTTTCACTTAGGTACCCGAGTAGGTAGAAGCTTGATGGTCAAGCATAATTCAACGTTGAATAGAAATTACATATTTCTTCTTGCAACTGTATCTTATTATTTAGCCTTGTTGCAGATAATGTTTTTTGGACATTCTGAAAAAATCTGGCTTTCGTCTTACAGGGTTTTTCATGTCTGTCAATATTTAATGATTTCCACTCCGTGCGTAGTAGAACAGTTGAACGAAAATTCGACCTTATTAAATTTAGTCTGAGTTTAAAAGTTGAAGTCAAAGTTGAACATTTGAATAAAGTTTCAGTTGTGTCTGGTGTATAAACCTTACGTTGTTGTGAGGCATATATTAAGGAGAAAATTAGGCAGTTAGATGCCTTTTACCTGCGGATAACGCAGGTCTTAGAATTGAAACAGTTATTGTTGCTGTTTTTGTTTTTGTTGGAAAAAAAGTTGAGGACGACAAAGTTAAGAATATTGACCCAACGAAGCATCCTAGCATCATGAAACTTTGCAGGAACATGCAGGGAATTCATTAAGATAATATTATGAACCAGATCCTATGATTCCTTTAATTGACTTGTAATTAAGTAATTACATATTTTCAGGCCAGAACTCCCACAATTACAAGAAAAGTTGTGGACATTAAAACGACTGGTTGGCTCACTAGGTGAGACAGAGGATTCGAAATGGCAGAACAAGGGTTTGGGGCCGATCTCGATCAGAAATTGTTTTCTTTTTTTTCTTTTAGATTTATTAATGGTTTCAGGTCTTGAGGAATTTTGTATCTTGCTTTTATTGAAGAGCCTTATTCTCAAATGAATAACATCTCTTGTATCTGTTTACCTATACTATGACTTAACAAATATGTTATCAGGCATTTGTGCTTTTTGTCAAAACATAATTTTAAAAGTGAAAAGAAGTCAACCATGATACGAAGATTTGTTTTATTCAACCACTGGAACCAGTTTTCACCCAAATTCACTCATCAGTAGTGCTCGAGTGCTTAAATCAACAGATTAGCAATGCAAGAAGTTCGCGGTTTGAACCCAGGCCACATGGGAATCCTGCGCTCGATTTTTTTCTCTTTTCTAAGTGGTATTTTACTGAGTTTGTACATGTTTTCGGAGATAAAATTGGGAGAGGGAAAAATCAATTAATTTATGAGATTGAAAAGTACAAAGAAAAAATTGAGAAAGGAAAACCTCTGCGCTAGGGTGAAAGCCCTTTAAGAAAGGATTAATCGAATAGACTCGATTTGGTAATTGCCTCAGATTCAAACAGGCCCTGATTTTACTTTTGTTTCAATTGAAGTCGTAATCATGTGGGTCCAGTGGATTGCATCTTGTGAAAAGAGCTACACGGTGTCTTTACTCATTTGTAAAAACTGAAAATCTTCTCTGATAGTGATAATTGAACGTTAAAAAATTAACCACATAAATATGTTTGCCGTACTGATACTCATTATTACAGATTCCTGCCGGTGCAGAAGCAGTCTTCCCAAATGACTCCAGCGAATAGTTTTTGATGAAGAGGCATAATTATCTATAAATATACTTCTTTTAGATCATGGTGCTGCCCCAATGTGCTGCAGAACAGTTAGGGGATACAGATATAATTTTATTTGAATTAACAGAGAGTAGATGGATCGAAGAATCAGCCTGTGGTCCTTAACAACCGATAGGAAAAATTTGAAATTAAGACAAAAGAAATCAGTGTAAAAAGCTCAAAATGAGCATTTTATTCTAAATATCATTGTAAAACTGGTAAGAAACAGCAATTCTGAGGCAAGTATAGGTGCAAAAGTGAAACTTTGTGTACCTAAAGCTTTCTGCTGTTGAAAACCCTTTTCTGTTGGGTCCTGAAAATAAAACAATGCACTGGTGACCTATGATTTGTTCATTTTGATGCCTGGAGTAAGGCATTTTTAAGTGCTTTTTTTTCGCTGTTACCAGAATAGGTAACAACTAGTTTAACAATGGCCATGAACGACTGACTTGGACTGAGACATAATTGTGTTTTTGTATAGTTGGGATGGCACTTGCGGTTAAGAGGTGAGTGACTAATCTGATATAACTAATCCTTGATGACAGCTATAAAAATAATTTTCATTCAAAAGCAACAGAATATGAAGTTCTGACTGAAAAAAGGAAAATTCAAATTGCTTATCAATTTTTCAACAATTCGATGTTTCTAAGGGTTAGTTCAAATTGATATTGTGGTCATTGTCTTGTGTACAGCACTAGACATCAATGTATTTCGTATTTTCGTAATTCAAATATTTCTGGTATATGTGTCTACACCAATCTTAAAGTGACAAAATTTTAGTGATACCCTTGCAAACAAACTGATGGTTATGAGGCTGAATAAGAGAGAAACAACTTCAGTTTGCAAGGTAATACCACTTTCAAAATGTCACAATAAGGATATAAATCTAATGTTTCGTTAGTGCAACGTGGGGAAAAATACATGAGGTCGAGTGTCAACAGATATAGATATAATAGCCCTGAATCCCATGGTATGTATAAGCAGGAGACAAAGAAAGAGAAATGCAAGACAAGCAGTAGCACAGAGTTATTTTTAATCATGACGTCTGATATCTGTAGTAGTGGTATTTCTCGAGACTTCCTCTTCGCCACATTACTCTTTTCCTAGCACCTGTTAGGGAAAGAAGCCCCTGTGCCGCTTAAATTTGTTTTTTCCAAAGCTTGAATGATTTTCCTCCTGGTCTTTTGTTGGGGTAATGCAAAATTATATGAACAAATGATTAGCAGTTTGCAGTCGTATTGTTTCGTAGTAAAAGCATGGAAACCATTTGCATTTAAAAACGTCTGGGTTAGTCAACCTGTAACTTATTCGGAATTGCACACCAGTGGCGTCTCCTTCATCCCTTTCTCCAGGAAGTATAGGTATTTTGTATAGGTTGTTAGAAAAGATGGTTCCTCAGTGGACGTCCATGTCAGATAAGTCCTTTGTAAAGGTAAAGTTAAGCTAAGATAATTTCTTTAGTTAATCACAAACAGTGAAGACATATTTCGTCACGGTCTACCTATCATCTTTAATCATATCAGTTTTTTCTCCCCAAGAATAAACAGAGCAAAAACCTCTTATTATATTGTTTATTTAATCTGAACAGTTGGGTTAAAAAGAATTGTACAAATTATCCTTATCCTTATCTTTATATATAGTAATTTCTGTAGGTACACAGAATTGTACAATGCTAAGTTTGTGTACAAATTCTTGCAGTTATAGTCGGTCTATATTTGGGCTGTACATCTACACTCTTCTCTGTGTTCATCATTAAAGAGTTATGGCCAAACTCCACTCATATTTTGCAGTTCTTTTTGTTATCAAAGTATATAGCTGACTTTTTATTTTGTCATTTTAAGCTTCTACTGTCTGTCCAGTCAACTCTTTCAGGCATAAAAAAATAGCAGGCTATGTCAATATAATTCACTGCAGCACAGAATATTTAGTTTGAAAGACCCCATTAATTTGGCCTACATTTCAAGTTCCAATTCTTAATATATTTTTAATTTTAGTCTGCTTAGTCCAGAAGTGGACTTCTGTTATCCACCCTGATACTCATAAGTGAGCAAACGTATTGGTAGTACTTGTGACAAGTAACGGAGTGCGATGATTTGAATAAATTGTTGTTTACATCAGTAGAGTCAAGTTTAGAGCAAACAAACTAAAAAAGGAGATCTAACCTTTCTTTTGTTGGCATTACAGTTAATAAGGGCAATTTTCCGACCAGTTGGGCGAGTTGAACTTGGTATAAGAAAGACATAGTCCAAACATTTATGCAGAAATTTATGCTACTATCTATTCGAAAAAAAAATTATTTAAGACGTAAATGGTCATTCCACTGCCTAATCATTGACATTGCCAATATTTTATTTCAGAAGGTTTTTTTTCTGATTAATATAACTTATCTTTTTAACTGCAATGTTTTTATAGGACAGTAAATAAAATGCTGTGATAAAGGTTAAATCCGGTCTGGCTGTACTATTTTTTAATATTTTTATTCCTCTGAGTCCTATAACACTGATTTTTGTAATTTTGGTGCCCTGCATCCAAAAGATACCATCTATTTTCTTTGGCAGGTCAATTTTTTGAGATATGATTAGTGCATATTTTGACCTTTGAATAGTACACCTTTCAAATAAAAAACAGGGATGTAGGTGGCCCAATGTTTGATTTTATACAGAAAAGGAAAACGTCAGGCAACTGAAGCTGAAACCTCTTCTTTTTACACCTGGATGGTCTTTTATTGTCTAGCAGAGCTGAACTCCCGTCAATGTGATTTGAAATAGCAAGGAACAGATGTAGTGTTTTTATTTAGTATTTTAGAGCGAGAGACAATGGATCACAAATGTACAAATTATCCTGACAGATTTTGTTTTATATGTATTAATGTGATTCTTCCTGGTCACCTTGCAAAAATAACAGGCATACCATGCTTACTTTGCAATTAAGCTTAGAGACCAGCACAAGCCAGTTGCAGCCCATGTTACCGTCATAATATGTGTTGAGACCTTGCGTAATTGGAGAAAAAACAAAAGGAAAAATATGCCATTCGCTGTTCCTTTTGTGTGGAGAGAGGGTAAAGATCATGTGATAGACTCCTACTTTTGCATGTCTAATCTTCAAGGAACCAATCGCAATAAGAAGGATTGTGTTTAGAATCCTAATGTCTCGTCTGACATGAGACCAGTCCCTCATAGTCCAGACCTACCTGTTCCCGGGCCTGATGTTGCAATGGAATCCAGCTCTAAATCGGAACTGGATAATACATATGACTAAACAAAGTGTACAGAATACATGACAGAAGAGAATGACGGCGAGTGCCACTACCACAAGCAGATCTCAAGGACTTAACACGAGACCTAAACCTCTCAAAGGAATTGGCACAGCTTCTGGGTTCTAGTCTTTGTGAGAACAATTTGCTGGCGTCTGGAACAACATTCTACTGGTATCGAGAGATTGAAAGAGAATTTAAATAGTTCTTTACAACTCAAAGAGACGCGTCATTCATTTACTACAACAAACTTGCTGATTTGATGTAATCAGTGGGTATAGATTATGTTGCTACGGAATAGAGACTTTTCATCGAGCACAAATATTAAGACAGTTCTCCTTCATAATGGAAATGAATACCCTTTGATTCCAATTGGTCATTCTGTGGAAATGAAAGAACCCCACGACAACATGGATCAGTTGTTGTCTGCTCTGAACTACCATCACCATGGTTGGTTGATCTGTGGAGATTTTAAGGTTGCTGGATTGGTTTTTTCACTACAGTGTATATAAACAAAGTATCCATGCTTTCTGCGTTTGTGGGACAGTCGAGCTGATGATCAACATTATATCAGACAAAATTGGCCGCCAAGACAAGGGTTGGAGCCTGGTTTGCACAATGCTCAGTATCGCTCTCTTGTTGAACCAAAGAAGATATTACTTCAACCCTAACAAATCAAACTGGGACTTATGAAAAAGTTTGTTACGGCCGTTGACAGGGAAGGCAAAGGATTTACTATCCTTCAGCAGAAGTTTCATCGGATAAGCTTTAAAAAGCGTAACGAGCCTTAGATACGGGAACTAATGAAGGACTCAATGTTCGATGATGCATTGAGTGTAGCTGAGCTGTCTTCTTGGCTGCCGCTTAAGTTAGTATTTACAACCTTTCTTGGAAACAAAAGAGGTGCAGAATACTGGAAAGTACTCGAAGATCTCCTGAAGAACTTTCAAAAGTTTGGGGTTCGCATGTCAGTCAAAATGTACTTTCTATGGTCCCACTTAGACTATTTCCCTCAAAACTGTGAACACTTAAGTAAGGAACAGGAAAAGCATTTCCATCAGGACATCAGCATCATCGAAGAATGCTACCAATGACAGTGAAATGTGAAATTTCTTGCGGACTACTGTTGGTGTTTGAAACGAGACGTGATAGCTACTCAACACAGAAGAAAGGCCGATCATCCATGATTAGCTTTTGTGTAATGTATAATTTTTATTTTCTGAAGTTTGTTAGATATAATGAATTCTTTTCGTGGAGAACTAAATCCAAAATTAGAGATAATAAATAGTACTAAAGGGCGTTAATAACAATTCTTTTACAGGTTCGTATCTTAAAAATTTGATCTGATTGGACAAAATGAGTAAGCTTTTTGGATTTTGTATAGCAACTACCCTAGAATCAGCTGTCACATGCTTGATCTTTAAAACTTCGGAGGCCAGTGTAATATAAGGAGAGAGTATAAAAATCTAATGATAAAAGTAACAAAGAAAACAATAATGATGCACAAAATAGGAAGAACCCCACACGATGTGTTTTTAAGATATATGATAAGTGAAAGATGGCTTTGTCAATGGAGTGCACTCTTAATAAGTCAACCTAAGCAACTGCCATAGCAATTAACTATTGTAAGAAAGGTTGGCGGCACTCAAGGAATATACTTTCATTAAACATGATGTCTTCTGGTTAAAGAAAATTGAAAATTAAAAGTTTGAAACAAAAATATGAGATCTTTCATCTTTTCGAGAAAGGAAAGTCAATCAAATAACACTATGTCTACATGACTGAAAAACAAAAAAAATCTCCTAAATCCCCTCCAGAAACTTCATCGTCTACGAAAAAAAGTACGTAGTTGTGATTATAAGGAAATTAACAAAGCTGTTTTATTGGTTTTCGTTTCAAAAAAGTCAACAAATACCAATTGGAGCTATGATTACAGAAAACGCTTTTATCCAGATAAACTTATATTTGCAGACTACAATGCTCCAGATAGGTGGATAGAAAAAGTTGGAAAAACAGTAAGAAAAAGTCAGACAAATACTTTATCATGACGTTGAGTGACATATAAATTCTAAATACACTGTAAAATTTTAATGATTTATTTGTTGTTATAATATTTCTACCACGATTGATTGCCAAACCAATGGAAGTAGACAAGGCACCTGCATCTTTTCATCATCGTTACTATTAACGTGCTTTCCAGTCTCGATTGTTTTACATTTTGCGCATGTGTCAGCTTAAAGAAAGTAGAAAATAGTTTCCGCAAATATACAATTTCTACCTAGCGATAATTGTTCCACTTCCAGTTCCTTTTCTTTAACTGATACAGCAAATTTATCTACAGGGCTACTTGGATCCATTTCTCCCTTTAAATCATGTTTTCTCTTAGCCTGCGTTTTTATTAGCCATAATACTTAGAAAAATAGGCAAAATAGCCAAAAATAGGGGTCATTAGAAGCCTAATAGCCCATTACAGAGGACAGGTGGTGCGTTCAATATGTGTAACCTTAAATTAAGGTCAAGTATATTTACCACTTTCCATCCTGGAAGCAATGAAGGTACTCGTTACACCTTGGAGGCTGTGACACAAGAAATGATCGTTAATTGTTTCACGAAGGCTGGTATTGCTTCTAAAACTCAGGGTGCTGTCATTGCATATTCGGATGATCATTTTGAAGATCGCCAAGATTTTAAATGCTCTGAAAGCTGCTGATGTAGAAATGGTATCAGAAGATATTTTCTCTGAGAGCATTGTTGACGTGGCCAATGTCACTTTAACTGCCCCAGTTATTACAGATGATAACTTCCTAGAGCAGTTTGAGTCACACCAGACAGAGTATGATAGAAATTAAGAAAATGAAATAGGGTACGATGAATCACTCGAACGACCTTCTAGACAAGAAGTCCACTCTGCTCTCGATGCTCTTAAAAACGCTTCCATTTAGAGCACAGTGTGAGATGAAAAGCTACATATCATCCTAGAAATTTGAAAATTCGTGGTAAAGATGTTCGGTCAAAACTAGCAAATATTTTATTTCGAGAAAGTTGCTTAAACAGAAATAATTTAATGCAACTCTTTAAGATCTTCTATCTTTAAGAGCCTAATGACTTGTTTCATTTTTTACACGTAGTTTTACAGAAGTTTCAGAATTTTTCTTTAATCTCGGACTCTCTATCTCGAACAAATTTTCCGGTCCCTTGAGACTTCGAGATAGAAAGTCCACTGACTATGGAATATTGTTTCTTTATAAGTAGCGAATTTAGATTCAAAGTAAATTACTTGACCTTCTCCGTTAGTTAACATTTAGTTGTAAAAACATACTTATTCACTCTCCTCCTATTCACCAAAATTGTTCAGAGAGGGAAATATATATTGATATAGAATTTGATATTTTTCATTTTGATTTAATTTTCTGGACCTAGACTAGTTGTTCTTCCTTCTGGTATTGAAATAACCAGTAATAAAATACCATATTGGATTTTGAATGTTCAGCATTTTAACCTTTTCAGTGACGAACTTTAACAATCAATACTTTGTGCAATTGCCTAAGAAAATCGACCTTTTTTAAGCAGACAGAATACTGAGGAAGATAAAATAGATTGATCTACTCCCTAACTTTAATTTTATTTGAAAATGCAAAAATAAGGAATTTTGATAAAAAGTTAAATGAATTCCAGTAGATTTCAATGTTTTCAGATGCCAAGATGAAACCTAAGCAGGCAGTCCCAATACTTCATAAACCTACTGTTTATATTACACCTTCTGTCTGTAGTCTGTTTACATCTACTGCAATCCTTAATCTCTTGTCATTACTTGCTTCCAAAATTATTAGGTATGTTCAATATTTCCCTAAATTTTGGTAGTTGCTCTCTTTTCTACTGTACTTATGGGGTTTGTGTTGTTGTTGTTTGTATGGGTGGCTCTATGAGCCAACGTCAAGATCCAAAGTGGATCTCGCGAACGCCACCACATTCTGAGGGCTGGAAGCCAACCAGCTCATCTTCCCAGAGTGGCACCCGAAGATTTTCATACGGTACTCGTCTCTGGCGTGGCATCTAACCAACCAGTGTTCAATGTCTTCTTGCTCTTCTCCGCATTTTGGGCAAGATGGGTCGGTCGTGTCAGGGGATAAACGATGTCTGTAACTAGCGAATTATTAGGCAGTGTTTGTAAAATCAGAACAAATATTTATGAGCATGATCAAACAAATAATCTATACATGACACTTGTTTCTTTTACACAGCAGTCGACTATGATTTAGTTAAGATCTCCTGTTAGGATTTCAAAACGTCAGTTATTTACAAAAATAATTTTATCACTTTCCATCCTATTGTGTTTATTTTACCCACCAAACCTAAAATTATATTACAAAAATTTAATCCACCAACATTTTGATAGAAGGTTCTTTAATAGAATGAAATAAATAAAAATACTACTGTGTTCATTGTTCAATTAAACATTGTGAAATTTTTTGTGTTACTCGAGTGCAATAAAGTGAAGCACCCCTAAAATATACAGTAGGGGAGGAGCTTGTGATGAAGAAAAAAAGGATAAAGAGTCCATTAAATATAATTACACTAAAATTAGTTTTAGTGGGACGATTAATGTGTTTGTTCATAAGCGTGTGCTACGATAGAATCGTCTTGCAAATGAACTGTCAAAGAACTAATAATGGAAATATGATACAAAGCCTGGCGCTTCTTCTACAGAACTAAGCGTTACTTCATCTAGTTACTTGTAGTTTCTGTGGTTGAGAATGGATTTCAGTTAAAGCCGATTCATTGGTAAAGAAGGCCTATACATAAGGTGAATATATACTGGGATACGAATGTTTAGACAGTAATATGGTCTTTATTCGATATTTTTTAATTTGGCTGTGTGTTATTTGCTAGTTATATTGGTGGTTTAATCTTTATGACTAACGTATGACAAGCACTAAGAATTTTACTATGGTTTCTTTTTAGCCAAATTTCATTCATTTGAAAGAAGAAATAAAAATATTTACAGTATTTTGGCGAAAGAGTTCCCTTCGTAATTAAGCGCTCTCTAGACGTACATCCTCCTAGCAGGAAAAACATTAATGGGCGCCCTCCCTGATTGTCGCTTCCCTAACGTCCTTACAGGAAAGATCTTATTCTGAAAATCGCATCAAACACAATCTTGACAGGGAATTCATGTAAACATGTTATTTTACTGCATGTTCGGTATGATCAAGCATTTCTAAACCTTGTGTATTAAAAACAGTGATACGGGCATTATAATGAAAATGGAGTTGCTGGAAATAGCGAATACGGATGAAGCAGTGAGACAAAAAGAATTAAAGAGAAACATGAGTTAGCTAAAGAGAAGTAAATGGAAAGAGAAAGTAAGTTATGGACAGTATGTCAGGGATAGGGTAGAAGTTGGAAAGGAAATGGCAATGGATAGAAAAGGGAGACAGGTTGAATGACCAATGTTCAATATACAGAAAAAAGCAATTTAGACCAATTACAAAAGGTTTTATACTAACAAGACCATCTATTCGCCATTATGAAGGATTTCCGAAGTGTAAATCACTTGCTTTGCAGGTGGAGTAAATTGGGACAACGGAACTATAAACAAAGATACGATGAAGTGTTCTCCAAAATACATCGGCAACTTTGTAAAAAGGGGGAATTTGAAAAATCTAATAAGTGGTATAACCAGAAATTAGTAGATATGATGGACAATGAAAACTGTTAGCTATTATAGGGTTTCTCCATATAATGAGACCGAATAATAGAGGGAAGAAGACAAAGTATCGTATTTATAGATAGGGTAAAAGAGGAAGAACCAAATCCTTGGTATGGCAATACCTAGTGATGTAGGGGCTAGAAACAAAGAAATTGACAATATTGAAAAGCATCAATTGTTACAAGAAGAAGGAGGAAGGATTTGAGGAATGAAAAAAGTCAGAGTAATACATGTGATGATTGTTACGCAGGGAGTCATCTCAGGATAGATTTGAAAAGCCTATGGATTACATCAACATCTGTTAGGTTTGGTCTGCACACGAACGAAATAAGCATAATTAGAGCAATAATAATATAATGATAATAATAATAATAATAATAATAACAAAGTAATAAAGAGAATATTTTGAAAAGGCATGATGGTGTTGCAAGAATTGTTCATTAGATATTACATAGGAGATCTGACTCAGATAGTGAAGATAATTGGTATTGGCACTCTTCTTAAGATGCTATCAAGTCTGATCATGTCATTTGGAACTTTATAATCCAGTGTGGTTATTGCATAAGGAGTTTTAAAAGCAATATATAGTTGAAGTAAAACAGGAAGAAAGAAATACACAAAAGTGCAGAAAGAAAAAAGGAAAAGAAAATGGTGGACAAATATGATAATGTGAAGTGGAAGGCCCAGAAAGTGTAGTCGGTGAGAAAAGTAAAGGCAACACCGGAGGCCTTTGGAGCATTTGGATTTGTTAGTTAGAAAGTAGAACACTACATAAAAAATAGGCGTAGATATAAAGACAGAGCATCTACAGAAAATCGCTTAAAAAGGACTTTAGAAAACTGAATGCTAAAGAAAAAAGACTACGAAGAAACTCAACGAATCAGATCTACAAGGAAGAGGACGTAAAAGATAAAAGAATGGCACTTTAATTTACTGGTTTTAGGCAGCTGAGAATAATATATTCCAGTAGAGCATCCAGTGGTATAATCTGAAAGAAATAATAAAGTAATAATGATAATAATAATAATATTAATATTTCTACTAATGATAACAGTGATAGGAAATATGATAATAATAATAATATTAATAATAATAATGACAGTAGGAGTACAAATAAAGCCTGCAGAATTAATCAATTAAAAATTACATGAAATAAATTTAACTTACTGCATCTCTTTTTTTTACCTTAAATGGCAATTAATATTGGCTGTTTTGATTACAAAAGCCTATACGTTTTATCAATATTGATTTTCCTGTATAATATAGCAAAACCCATAGAATAGAAAAATAAAATCGGCTTAGTAAGAAGTAGTTGAAGACTTAACGGATGATCACGATTACTTTATAGTTTGTTGGGATAACAAGAAATAACGGATGGACGGCGCATAGCTTTAAGATAAAAAGCATTTTTTGTTAATTTAAAATCGAACCCAGAAGAGAGAGTAAAGTTTTCAGTAGAATTGACAAAAAAATTTACACACGACACGAGAGTTTTAGTTCGAACTCCATGGTCGACTTCTCTACGAAAAGGTGCTTCTTATTGGATGCGAAAAACAAATTGGGTCCGAAAATCACGCCAATAATGATAAACGGGGGAAAGGCAGACTAGAGAAAAGTTAAAACTCTTGTTGGCTTTTAGGACGATTGAAAGAAACTGAAAGACTGGTACCAAATGTAGAGAGCTTGGTCTGAGTCCGTTTTACAGCCAAACCTTTGGCGTTCTAGTGTCATAATGAAAATTATTCCTATTACAGGGAGAATTAAAGCTAGGAAGAACCAGCTTTTAAGCAAGGTGATTTTGTTANTTGCTTTGAGCATGTTGATGAATGACTTACATTTTTCGTTTTGTATTTTGGATTGACATTCAGTTTTAGTTCGAACTCCATGGTCGACTTCTCTACGAAAAGGTGCTTCTTATTGGATGCGAAAAACAAATTGGGTCCGAAAATCACGCCAATAATGATAAACGGGGGAAAGGCAGACTAGAGAAAAGTTAAAACTCTTGTTGGCTTTTAGGACGATTGAAAGAAACTGAAAGACTGGTACCAAATGTAGAGAGCTTGGTCTGAGTCCGTTTTACAGCCAAACCTTTGGCGTTCTAGTGTCATAATGAAAATTATTCCTATTACAGGGAGAATTAAAGCTAGGAAGAACCAGCTTTTAAGCAAGGTGATTTTGTTAAAGGTTTTGATTATTGGAAGATTAATCTATTTTTGTCCTTATTTAGAGACAAGGTTATGCAATACACGTTTTAAAAACAGCAGCTGCAGTCAAATACGACTGTGTTACAAGCGTACTTAGGAAGTGGTAGACCATCAACTTTAAAAAGTAAATGAAAAATTAGTTTTTTTAGCACCCACTTTTAAAATACTTCTACTACTACTACTGCTACTACTACTATTGCTACTACTACTACTAGTACTGCTACAACAACCACTACTACAACAACCACTACTCCTTGTTATTATTATTATTAGTAGTAGTAGTAGTAGTATTAGTAGTAGTAGTAATAGTAGTAGTATTATGTCATTTTATCATCATTAAATATAATAATAAAATTATTATTAAATGTATAATAATAATAATAATAATAATAATAATAATGGTCATAATTGAGCTACCCTGTTTTCACAATTAATCCGACAGATAACGACAAGAGATTTGAAAACTGGAGATTCAGCCAATTGGTCTGCAGGAAGCTAAACGTGGTTGTAGGAGTTTCTTTGTTAATAAACACACATTACGTTGAAAATAGACCAACATAACTAGGTGTGGTGCAAGAGGATTAACAATATTACTTTAATTCTATTAGCAATAAAATTTAAAGAATGGATGATGATTAAAGAATTGCCTTAACATCTTTTAAGTTTAGAAAACTCGCTATTTCAATAAAAATAGAACATTGAGATGAATTTATGAGCTGTTGACAAACATAGTAACGTACATTCTCACACTGGAATTCAATTGGTACTTAAACACTGAGATTAGATAGTTTTAAATAATCGAAGGCGTCAAGTCCAACCCATTGCCTTTGAAATTCTCAAAGGTTAGTAAAAAATACTATTAAACACAGATACAGATACGAGATTTATGACCTAGTAATAGATCATAAGTTCTTAACATAAAATGCCAAAGGATTATTGAGCAATGGCACGATAGCTTTTGAAATCATGAGAACCAGCTTAATTTAACAAGAATAGCTCCTACATTTACATATTTCAACCTGACTGCTGTACTTTAATACCCTTGAACCTTAATTTAGTTCTCTTATGAATACGTTTTAGTAAAGAAGGGATACCCATACTTTACCAAAGTAGCTTTATTCTGGCCTTTTAATGAAGTGGATTAAAATTCCGAGAAGAAATAGTGTCAGGATATTTGTCAATAATGTGGAAACGATAATTTGATAGAAACAATGGTAAGCTGAATTTCCAGTAATATCTCTTTAGCAAATTTTGTTTTCCTGTAGGAAAAGCTTGGCTTAGTTCTTGTCAGGCTTTAGTTTTGGAGGATATCCACATTTCACGAACTTAACTAAAAAAGAAGATTCTGTTAATAATAGTATTCTCATTCTTTAACCCAAGAGATAACAAAGTAAAAATATTGGTAGACAGTAAGAAAGAAACAATTTCAAAGTTTCATTGAGTTATTGAGTATTATGATTATTGATTATTTTATACACAAACACAGTAAAATCGGCAGTTTATTTTTGTTACTTATTTTCCAATAAGGTGAAAGAAATGATGAACAATTTGGTAGATTGTTTAGCATTTCATCATGATTAAGATATGAAAGAAGTAAAAAACTCGTAACACTTAAAATATGTCCTATCAAATTATGAATAATGACAAATATGATCAGATTAGAGATGAAACCCTTGTTGCTTGTTAAAACCCAATTTATGTACAGCAGAACGTCCAATTAGACACTCAAATTGGAAAACAATTCTAATTAGAGAAGAATTTCGTGATTTATTCTAATATCTAACTGTGATTTTTCCTCCTTTTTCTCTTCTCATTTGATCAACAAATGTAACCCTCTGACTGTACCTTTCTTCTTTTTCTTTTGCCTGTGGTACTTTCTGTCATATTCAGGTTTTCTATTTCCTGTCTTTTTATGACATGTTTCTAGAGCTTCATCTGCCTGACACTTACATTTATCAACAACTTTATTTCAACAATATTTTCTATTCGCATTTCTTTATTGGTCATTCTTTGTGTCCATGAAACCTTCTGAAGCCTAAGTCAGTAAATGAAGTAGCCGTTAGAAGATTTAGAATTAGGCTGGAAGCTTATGAGTTATGATGCTGATAGCATCAAATATCAAATGCGTCCAACGCTTTTACTACTAATGCTCTACCTTTCCAACTAAACACATCAGACACTAAAAATAGGAATTTTACCCTTTTTTTTCTTGTTCGTATTGAACAGTGCTTTTTGCTCATAATGTTTTTCATCTTAGGAAATTACTTCCTAACTATATTCTTGATTTAGTTTTCTCATAGACTTGTGGTTCGGTATTTCTTAATTTATTCTTTTTTCTAATTAATGACTGATACTTTGTACAAAGCATATTATTAAAAATAGTATAGGCAGTGTAGATGTACTTACGTTTATGCAAAGCTACAGAATTGTTTTGCAGCGGTCGGTATATTTACTCAGCATTTTGTCTAAACAGGTTTATTTCCTATTCTAAAAATACAAACCTTTACAACATACAGTTGTGTATAACAAGTGAGATGATTAATAAATGGTTAATTTTCATTTCAAAACTCCCCTTAGCTTTAATTATTTAAACAAAAAATATCCTTTAGTTCTAATGTAATTTTCCTTATTTTTCGACGGAATTGCATACCTTTTTATTAAAATGTGCTATGAACATAACAGTATTGATCCTAAATATATTATCTCGAGTGTGAGAATCAATCATTGTAGAAAATGCCTAGGTTAATTTATTGCAAGGTACGATAAAAAATCCTATTTGTTTGAGTCCATAGACCATAAAGATTAATCACGCACGGTTTTATTTGAACATGCCCCATGACATATTAATTATAAAATCATGTATAATCGTAGCATGGTATTAAGCACAATATTAAATAGCAATACGTGTTTTTTTTATCTTTTCTCTGCAAATACTTGAGGTAAATCACGTAGTGGATCTTCTACCTTTGTACATACTAAGATGTGCAAATATCTACAAATATATGTAAATAAGTTTACCAATACATCTTGATATTTATAAATAAAAAACTTTATACACCTAAACATATCTATGCCTATATTTTTCTATACCTAGGCACCACAACTTCCATGCCTATGTCCGTATCTACCTTTATGTATAATCTCATTTTGCCTGCATACCTATATTCCTAAAAATCTATACACATCTAAACCTTGACATCTCAATAGCTGTATACCTCTCAATCGATTTAACCCAATACACACAAAGCTTTATACCTGCATAGATAGTAATTTAAAGTTATAAAAAAATAACTTAAAAGTAGAGTTGGTTATAAAATTTCTTGTTCAGGATGAAACTCCTGCAAGGTTGGACAGACGACACGATATTTGTTCATTCGTTTTAAAGAACACAGAGATAAAAAGAGTCCAATAAAAACACATTTTCAGCAATGCGCCAGGGAAAAGCTACCTACGATAACGTAGAAACATTGACCTCTACAACGATTTTTGGCTCTTGAAGCGTTATACGTCAGAGAAAAAAGCCAGAACTGAATATCAATGATGAGTGCAGAAGTAGAAAACTTACAATTAAAATATAATTTTTAATACTCTTTGGAATTGATCTAATTTATTACTTATTTATCATATTTTCATTATATCATACATGTTTTAGTTTCTTTCTTTTTTCTTTCAAATAGTCTTGCTTTCATCGCTTTTTGCATACTTTTTAAAAAAAATAACTTTATACTTCTTGTGTTTTCACTGATGATAAGTGTATACTTCAAATGTACCTTAATTATTTTCAGTTGTATACTTGCCTATTACGTATAGCCTTATTCTTCTATAACGAAAAATACCAGCAGAATACCTAGCAGTGGTTTAAATACCTATTTTCTGTAATGAAACACTTGCCCAATTTTCTTTTTGTATACTTATTATTATGTATTATGTGATTATTTTATCCTTCTTTCATTTCTACCTCGCAGAATATACAAATGTAAGTCTGCTAGTTTCACTGAATAAAAAACAAATAGGCAGCAATACCTCCAAAAAAGCCCCTTATTAGAATCTGCATGTTAAGTTAAGCATTAACTGGCTTACCATGTTATCCCGCGTTTTGTAACAAATGACTCATTTTGTAATACCTGCCGCGTTTTGTAATAAAAACTACTCATTTTGTAATAGTGAAAGTCAATAAACCAATGAGTGCTAACTTTACTTAAAAAAATCACATTTTAACTTTTATTACAAAAGGAGCCAAAAATATATTATTACAAACTGAGCCGATTTTATTTCAAAACGCGGGAGGTATCACAAAATGAGTCGTTTATTACAAAACGCGGCATCACTACTACTACTACTAATATTACCACTCGCTTCTCACTTCTTCTGCAGGTTTACTCATTTGTTTTTGCAACGTTTAGAACATTCGTAACCCAATGCACAATTTTGTCACCGGATGGCAAAAGCATCAAAGTATTAAAAAAATTAAATGAAATTGTGATATCCATTCACAAAAAGTCTATCAGAAACCTGCGTCTGACATTTAGAGAAACAAGAGTAACTATTTTGGCTGTATAGGGGCACTTCTGTAACAACAACTAATCTGTGCAATGGATAGAAAAATTGTACTTGTTTCAAATTCCAACATTATTAGTACAATGTTATTATAGTAATAAGTTATCTTTGAAATTTGTATGATAAACAAATTGACTACCTTGTATGGAACCTGCAGTAGGACACAGGGTTGGCTAACATTTTTATAGGACATGTGAAAAATACTATTTCGCATCCACCACAATGTCGATGCTCTTGTATCTTCCATTATTGACTAAAAGGCGATTGAGATATATGTAATAGCAATAATATTATTTTGAGGGTGATTTGGAATTAATAAACCAAGCTTCATTTTAGAAATAAAACGAGGGATTATTAATTCAAAATCATCCTAAAAAAAGATGTTATTCCTAATTAATTATATGACAAAATTGTCACTTCAGATAAAAATATGAAATCGGCGAAAAATAATGCCAATATTTTTATTCTTTCATCAAAAAAACTCAACAAACAATTGAGAAAATTTAAGTTCTTCTGTTTTACAAGAGCCCAATTTTTATGTGTTTAGTCACTTGTTTGTACTCCTTTTGGTATTTTTACTGTCACAATTATTTGCGAGGAACAATAAATCTTCATCTGATAGTTACTGAAATTTATCATCTTTGTGTTTGTTGTTCTGTTTTATTTTGGTCAGATTTATTTGAACTCATCATATGAATTGCTTACAGAATTTTCTATTCTGATTGGCTAGAAATTTATCGTACGATTTTTTATGAAATGAATTGCTACGAATTCACATTGTGTAATTGAGAGGATGATTACAAAAAACTGGGGTGATTGCAGAAAAATCACCCTTATATACGCTTTCCAACTCAAGCCACATGAAATCAGTTATATAATCCAAAGATAAAAAAGAAAGCACCTGCAATATAATGCGAGAACAAAGTATATCAATCATTTGTTTTTACAGCTCAAAAAAGAAGAATAGTTCTTAAACAGGATCTTTTGTGTAATGGTTATCTAAACAGTGTACTAGATAGAGAGATACGATAAAAATCATTTATCATTCGAAATTTTCTCAAGAAGAGGTCAAGCATCTGTATCTCAAACTTCCCATAAGAGACAGGATTTTTACTTTAAATTGGCCGTTCAACTGAAGATTGTTTGAGAACATAAAACAATATGCGCATAGTATTCACCAGTCATCTTTAGTCAAAATAGGTAACCAAAAATATGTATCAAATTATTTGTAATGTCTAGAATCAATAGTATTTGTTAATGAATCTTGAATGAAAGATGAAAATTTTTAGCTTTGATGGTTCAAATTCCACTGAAGAGCTACTTATTGCTTTAGGTGAAGGTTATTAGAAAAGTTCGTATGCAGCATTTAACATTTTAGATTTATAAATGAAATTATTACTGGTATCATTTGGTATCCCTCAAATAATCTTGAGAGAAAAACACAAAATGTAATGACCTTTCTTCTTTATTTTTCCTTTAATTTTCCTTGGTTTCTATTTTCTTAAGTTAAAGTATTAGTCTAGAAGAGTACCATCCGGATTTGTTCTTTATTTTCTTTTAATTAATTAAGAAACATACAAGACATAATACCACTAATTATATAGAAATGTTAAGAAGTGACAGAAGAAGAAACAAAGAAAGAAAAGAGGAGACAGTTAAACCAAGAGATAAGGGTTAATAGTAGTAGCGTATGGCTACATCTCCACATTATGTCTCTTCAGCCAGGTTTCGAATTCCTCATCACAGTTGAGGACGGTGTCAAAACCTCCCTCCAGTCTGGTTGTTGGGCACTGGAGGACGATGTGTTTTGCAGTCTCCTGGATTCCACTGCAGTTGGGACAGTCTGCAGTGTCTTTTAGTCACCATTTGTATATGTTGGCTGATGTTCTGCCATGGCCTGTCAGCAGTCGGTTTGAGGAGACCCATTGTTTTCGAGTGTTATTCTGAAAGCCTGGTAGTCTTTCAGTAGGGTCTTAAGGCTTAAGAAGGCTTGGACTTAGAAACATTCAAGTCACATGACCTTCAGACACCTTAACTAGACTTATCTATAAACCTATAGATACGTTCCGTGAGTACAGTCTAAAGGGCACCAGTGGAGCAAAATCCTCTAAACTCGTACTGCACGTTAGCAAAGGGACTTCATTTTTGGAAGGATTTTACCAATGCATTGTTAAAATCTACAATCCATACCGGATCGGTCGAGCCCCGGGTTACCAACGACCGCCATCACCACCGACCGGCAGGGTGGTGCTGGAAACTATGCGACTGCTGGACAACAAAGGAAGAGAAAAGGAGGCAGGAAAAGGAGAGAAAAGCGTGTGAAAAGGAAAGCAAGACAGATGTCTTTGAGAATTGGCACACTGAATGTGGGGACCATGAACGGAAAGGGAAGGGAGATAGCAGATCTGATGGAAAGAAGATGCATTGACATCATGTGCATCTAAGAAACTAGATGGAAAGGGAGCAAGTCCAGACAACTCGGAGATGGGTACAAGCTGATATACCATGGAGAGAACAACAAAAGAAATGGTGTAGGAATTGTGTTGAGATCATGTTATGCAGATTGTGTGCTGGCGGTTGAGAGGATCTCTGACAGAGTGATGAGTTTGAGATTAGATGTTGAGGGCACGCTATTGAGTGTAGTGAGTGCTTATGGACCACAGGTGGGCTGTACACAGGAAGAAAAAGACAAGTTTTGGAGAGACATGGACACCACAT
>RDPX01000321.1:300529-312627 GCA_003991215.1 Morbakka virulenta
AGAAAATGATTAATAAGTCCTATAACAACCTTACTTATGACAGAAAGAAGACTTACCGGTTGATATTTGCGATGATCAGACATATCACTAACATTTTTGAAGACATGGACAACAGAAACTTTCCATGAAGGTGAAAAACAAGACTCCAATAGGCAAAGGTTAAAAATGTTCGAAAGCAAAGAAGATATCCCAGAACCATACTCCTTTAAAACAACTACCAAAATTAAATCAAGACTGGAAAATTTAGATTTATCAAGCACATAGATAATCTTTATAACCAACCTTGAAATTACTTTTAATCGGGTCGAAAGAAAGGTAAATAGCCTTGAATGTAAAGATCACTATTACTAACACTGTTATTGAGGCTGGTCTCACAAAGCAAAATTAGGAGGAGAGTCAGAATGAAGAAAATTTTTACAAAATAGAATGAAGACCTCTGACATTACTGAAAACTGTGGAGAGAGTGTTTTTTCAATATAACAGATTTTTCAGCGTCTGTGTAGAGAGTCAGTATTGTCACAACGCTAGTATACATTCTCGGACATGGAGTCATTCCTGAGTTTCCTTGACATTTGGAGGCCTTCCGGGTACTGTGGTGGGTTTGTTTTATTGAATTTGCCATAGGGAAAAAGTAGATTTCCGAAACAATCAACTAAATCCAAACTATCAGCAAGCCGACCAACTGAGACCTATGGAATGGGGCGTGGCATTAGATGGAGGAACAGAAGCCAATATCTATCAAACATTGTCCTCGTAGGAGAGAAGTTATGATGTGGTGACCCTGTTTTAATATAGACTCCATGTCTAGGAGTGTTGCAAACCAAGGCTAAAGAGATCCTTCTCCCAATGAGACAGGCAACACCACCAGAGGCCAACCTGGCATTTGAAGATCTCGGGATTATACTATATATAAGAAAATACACCTCGTAATCCTGAGCTCTCAAGCAGTTAATGGTAGGAGCTGTATGAGGGATTTCCCAATATAGAAAATTGTATGATGAAGTATAAGCTATGTCTACAGAATAAAAATAACAATGAAAACAAGAAAAAAGAACTATCCCACTTGGTAAGTCGGTCTCGTTATTTGTATTAGTTATTAAATAGTCAACCAAACAATGTATATACAAGTGAAATGCAAAATGTCATGGTATAAGTTTAGTTTTTGATCTCTTTATTTTCTTAAGTTGATTTAAAACTTCTTTAAGCACTATTACTAAAAGTGGAAAATAAGGTGGCTAGGCATATTTTTTTACAAGGCGCTTTTCTCTCTTCCTATCATCCATAGGGGACTTAATCCTACTCCTGCCCCATATTACTTCTTGTCTGGAGGTTAAAAGAAAAAAACAAGATTGGTTTGTTTTTATTAGATTATGCAACTTTTCTCTTACTGCCGTATTTTCTTTACATAACTATCAAAATTATTTATCCTTGTTTTGCCTTTGAGGCAAGGAAAATAAAAAAGAGCTGAAAAGGGAAGATTTGCAGCTTGGAATTAAACGGTATACGTGTGTATGTAAGATTTTATAGAATCTCAGAGCAAATAATAGTTTTAAGTTACAGAAGAACATTCCAAACCTGGAAGCTGATATCATAACAGAGGTGCTTTTAAAAAAGACTAGGAATTAACAATGATGTTAGCA
The DNA here is from genome assembly GCA_003991215.1 of Morbakka virulenta. Classification (NCBI taxonomy): domain Eukaryota; kingdom Metazoa; phylum Cnidaria; class Cubozoa; order Carybdeida; family Carukiidae; genus Morbakka; species Morbakka virulenta. The sequence continues at coordinate 302,170 of RDPX01000321.1, forward strand.
AATAGGATGTTGTGATCTTCAATGCAGACCATCAATACAAGTCAAAGTTTCATCATCACCGCTAAAGTAAAATGACTTTTAGGAATCGACATGTTAACCTCAAAGCCACCATGTTTCCTTTTCATAGAGAGTAAATTGTTTATCATTTAGAGCGGTAAAATATGAGTGCATTAGTAAGTATTGATGGCAAAGTTACTTTTGTCCAAGGGTGAAAATAGCATTAACAATCATTTTCTCTTAACAACAATGCATTCAGTGTTAAATGTTTCAAAATCATGCTTTCAAGCCTTGATGATCAAAGATGACAATTCATGACCACTGATGACGACTGCGTACAAATTAAAGTACTTTGGGCTTTGAATAGGAAAAAATTAGTTCAGTTAAGAGCTTACTCTAATTTCCGTACCAAAGTTCACTTGAATATAGTGCTTTTGTTTAATGAAGTTATCAAAAAGGTCCACTTACTTGTTTTAGCATATGCAGACAAGAAATTCCAAGAACTTTTTGGGCTTGGAATTAATACTCTGTAAAGGTAGTATGTTGGTTATCTTTGTATTGTACTGTACTTAGTTCTGTTAAAACTTATTGTAATATATTGTAATTTATTGTGACTTATTGTCTTGACCTGTCGCAATGTTGTCTCGACAGAGATTTCTCCCATCTTTAAGGGGTTAGTTTCGAGAGATATTTCTCCCAGCTTCAGGCAACTAAAGTAATTAGGTAAAGATATTTTATACTTTGATATGGAGGACGTGCTTCGTGACAGGGATTGAGTTGTTTTGAAAGGGTGGCGCTTATTTATTTTTTTAGGGGGGGTCTTGCCTATAGTGGAACAAACCTATATTTCTCTATATACTCTTCAACTACTGCAATATTAACAAAATATTAATATTAACCAAAAACTCTATTATATAATCGAAAATTACAATGAAAATTTGGGACTCCTTTTAGTTTGAAAGCACAGTGTACTGAAAATACAACTGCCATCAATTAGAAATGAATGTCTAAAGATAAACCGTTTTTAATGATCCAAGTGGAAGGCAAACATAGTTCTGCCTCCTATTATGAATGGATTGATCATAAAATTTTTACCATATTAAATAATAACTTCTGTTATTTAGGGGTAAATGCTGCACTATAGCCGAATGACAATTAACAATTTTGTGTACACTTATGCAACGCCTTTTGGCTGAACTCGGTTATAGCAAGATTTTTCTAAATAAACACTGGGCACATTTTGTTTTAATTCATAAATTAATTTTAAGAATGTACGACGTAACTAACCTGGCATTACACCAATACTTAAGCTCATAAACATTCATATTTAATTTTTTGGCATGAAAAATGTCCTCTGAAGAGAAAAGGTACATTTTTTCTAGAGTGAAAATTACTTTGTGTGTATTAGTAACACGATAGCATTCTGAAACGGCCCTGTTGAGTTGATTTTCTAGTTTCACGAAAATCAGGCGCAGCTAGGACAGTGTGAGACAAAGAGGGCACTTTAGAGGCCATGCTTTACAGCAAGTTGAAATCCAGATATGATATGATAAGTTACTAGTTTCAAGGAAATCAGGCCCAGCTAGGACAGTGTGAGACAAAGAGGGCACTTTAGAGGCCATGCTTTACAGCAAGTTGAAAACCAGATATGATATGATAAGTTACTAGTTTTAACGAAATCAGGCCCATCTAGGACAGTGTGAGACAAAGAGGGCACTTTAGAGGCCATGCTTTACAGCAAGTTGAAAACCAGATATGATATGATAAGTTACTAGTTTCAAGGAAATCAGGCCCAGCTAGGACAGTGTGAGACAAAGAGGGCACTTTAGAGGCCATGCTTTACAGCAAGTTGAAAACAAGATATGATATGATAAGTAACTAGTTTCAAAGAAATCAGGCCTGGCTGGGACAGTGTGAGACAAAGAGGGCACTTTAGAGGCCATACTTTACAGCAAGTTGAAAACCAGATAAGATATGATAAGAAAGTTTGTCCAGAATATTTTTAGAGTAACCATTAGTCAACAGAATTGATTTAATTTTTCTTAGTAATGTCGTCTTATGGGAGCAAGTGATATAAATACTGTCAATCAATGCTTATGTGAATCCAATTTACAGGAACTGAATACGTCCCATTGCAAAGACTGTCCAAAGCATATTTGATTGTGATATATACTACTGGAAGTCAAGTTCATAAATAAACTTTTAAATGTATTAAGAGTGTGGTTTATTTTCAATTCTGAAATGGGTTTTTTTCCAGGAGACGTAGCTTAATGATTAATGGAGTTTCACTGTAATCAAGAAGTGGAACGATTCCCTAAGCAGGCAAAATGACTTTGAAACCTCACAAAGAAAAAGCCATTCGTTGGGGCAAAGGAAAGCATCCGGCTAAGAAATTCTTTACTGCTACAACAAAGTCCATCTGATTGAAACATTATTTAAGCTCAATTAGAGGGGAAAATGGTGTTCAAACAACAACAAAATTTCGAATCCGTTCTTCCACTCCCAAATTTCTTTTTCATATGTAAAATTCTAACATGTGTCTTTCAGCTGTGTCTGGATTTAAACTGGAATAATACGTGAGGACCTTAATGCAGAGTTTTTCTATATAATGAACAAGAATATCAATAAATGGAATCTGTGATTTATTGTCAAATTTAACCTGCTTTATCTCAATACACATAATTTGGGTTTGGTTAAGTTAGCTTTCAATACTACTCTTTACTGGTAATTTACATTAGCAAAGTATACAAATGGTGTGAATATTTAGCTCTTAAAACATACAGGCACATTTAAACACAAGCACGTTTTTATTTTTTTATTTTTTATGTTATTGTTGCACCTAAAACAGGAGAGATGCATTTTCAAAATATGTTAGAGGCAGAAGTTTAATTTTAAATAAATTAAGGAAACAAATACTTGACCCACCAGTTTACTGGATCAAAAACAAAATTAACGTACAATGGAAATGCTGTGAACTTGAATCTTTGACAAACATTCTTCCCCAATGCAATTATAATCCTAACTAGACTCAAATCTGGGTTTCAAAGATATATTTTACGTCATTTTCTGTATTTAATTAGGCTATTTTCTGAATACTGAAGTACTTGTACTCGCTTTGGGTCTGATTTCCTATTTTGATTACTCATTAATTAAAAGAAGTATCTCACTTAACAGCTGGGTTTTTTGCGTAGAAAAGATGATTATTATTTGATTTTAATTTATTTGGTAAAAATCTTTAATGTATACCAAAATATAGGTAGACAATTTTCACATTCAATGAGGATGACAAAGCAATAGTAATTAGGCATATTTCTAATGTGGTCCTGGACTTGATACAAGATATTGGAACGACAATGAACTTGGTTAAAATAAGTAATAAAAATAACAACTGCCCAATGTAAATAGTCTATCAAAAACTATATTTTTCAGTGTTATTTGTAACAAAATAAACAAAAGCTAGATAGAAATAAAATGGCGTGAGGTTTTGATTTGTTAAAAATACATCAGTTTCTTTCATAACAATCCACCGTTACAGATTAAGTATATGTATATGTATAATGTGGATGATAATGTATAATGCTGAGCTCACTGCGCTTGCGTAGTTTGAGCACTCAGACAAGATGCCACAGTAACTGTTTAGGCTGTGTTTGCTCCGGCAACATGGCCAGAGAGTTATGTTTCAGAGTGATGTCTCTGAAGCTGTGTGCTGCACCGATGAGCCTACAAAGGGCGAAACGGTATTGAGTATATGTATATGTATAATGTGGATGATAATGTATAATCCACTTTTTCTTGCCTTAATGCTCCTCATCTTAAATGAGCCTTGACTGCTTTATTGTGCTTGTCTCCTGAGCGGCATTGTATAACATGCATAGGGAGATTCCTCCAACGACCAGTGCTAACATAATAAAATGAACTGAGACCAAATCTTCCAACAACAAAAAAACAGATAAAATTACATTTGGTCTAGTGAAATGGCTGGGATTTTGTTTTTTTACCATCCTGATATTGACCTTCATAAACTTAAGAAATCATAAAATGCTTATAAAGGTGGTTGTTTCTATGTCAGACAGTCAGACAACACCTTTTGTGAAAAAACCCTCTTTATATTAAAATGATCATGAATATTAAATAGATATTACTTAAATCCATATTATAGTTAGAGCTTTATTAAAAAATATCAATACGTTCACATTTCATGTTGAATCTATTAGGAGAGCATTGACAAATTCTTTTCTTTAATGGACAATAATATTTAGCTCATTGTGTAAAATGCACTATGTAACATCATATCCATTAAAAAACTGTAAGATAAAAACTGAAGGAATAGCAAAATATCAAACATGACAAAGGCTCGACTAAGAAAATAATAAAACGGTAATAGCAGGCTCTAGATCAACCCAAAATGAAGGGATTTCCCAAGGAGGGACCTTGAGGGAGAGCCGTATGTTTTTGTTTTATGGTGTCTTGCATGCTCGCTGTCAACCTTCTCTTTGATCTGTTGGTTCCTTTCGAGTTTTTCATAGATGGATTCGATGAAGGGCAAAAATATTCCCACTGTTTACCAGAGGTTCTATCAACAAAAAACGAAGTATAAATATAATAATAGTAGCTCATAGGTACTATATTACAGGTCAAATTATGAAAAAGAAACAAGTGGGACACTACTAAAAGAACTGAATGAAAGTGGTGGACCAAAGTAAAAGTCTATAGCAGTCTTTTGAGGGTCACTTAAAATAGTAAAAAATAAAAGAAAGGACATCTTTCTGAGAAACTAATCCAATTTCATTTGAATTGCAAAAAAATTTTACTAGTAAAGGCCGAATTCTTTGAAAATATTTCAGGCTAAGCTATCATAAAAGCTGGTACCGAGTATAGAATGAATACAAAATTGAAGGCCCAAAATTTGGCCTTAAGATTCGACGTACTCGGTACTTACTGCAACATTTACTGCTATTGCTGTTTGTTTCGGGTATTCTATAATCCAGCAGGGGTACATCCATGTAGAACGTCACGAACGATTTTCTTGTCTGTGTATACAGCTAGTAAACATTTTATGTCAGTTAGCATTTGATGTTTGGCAGCTGAGCTTTTTCTTTTTTCATCACTTTTGCTTTTGTGGTAAAATTTCAGTTTCTTCAAAGAACATACAAACAATATAACCATTTATGCAAAAGAGCTACAATTACATACTCAACAGTAAAAGGCCATTAAATATTGCTAGCTTTAATAGCAGTTAAAGTCTTCCATTTAAAGAAAAAAAATCAGTCAGTATTTAATCTTCACGTTGCACGAGTCCTGAAAGTACTTTTTAAATCATGCTTTCACTGTACATTAATACAGTTTTCTACATCGTCGCAACTCTTACCTCAGGTAACCATGCCCATTCTAAGTGCCCGTTTGTAATTTGGCACTACTGTTTTTCAATACTTGTCTTTCACGCAATTTTCCTTATACCAATTTGTTTCTATTCCTACCAAACCGTATTTATTTGCCCATGCAAATGCCATTACCATTAACGCGCTGTGCTAAATACTCACTGGCTATTGTCTTACATCCAGCAACAAGGTTGTTGACTGTTTTAGTAAATTCTCTTCATAGTGGACATCTCACATTTTCAATCAGTTCTCCGGTCACCTTCCATCCTCTTGTCTCCACCATTTGCTCAATAATTGTCATTACTGTACTGTCTTTCTTGGTGTTAATCTCTGCTTTAACCAAAGATGGCATTCCTGTTCTTGTCTTCTATATAAATCACTTTGAAATTCTTTTTGTTCTTAAGTTTCCTTATCGTTTCTTTTCCACCCCTTTTCGTCAGTTCTGCCTTCACCTTCTTCCATGTTGGTTTCCATGCTGATTCCAGTAATACTCCATCCAGAAAATTATATGATTGCATTATTATTATCGTCATCATCATTATTATTATTAAGTGTAATTAACTATATTATTGTATAAGTGTTGAAAAGAAATTTTAATAATACCATTTAAAATTGTAAAGAATTTTAAAAGATTAGGAAGTATATTTAATGAGAGACAAGCCTGTTGTATTTTCTTATATATATTTATAGCATGACTTTTAAGAAGCTAATTATCAGTGATATCATCCTTGTAATCATCAAAAGCTTCACAAAACCCCAAAGCGTGGGTGTGTACGATTTAAAGGTAAGGTTAAGTACTGATTGTGTTCAGTTGACAGTATTTAATGAGAAAAGGCAGGTGAATATTGCAATTAAAATGCATAATAACACAAATGAAACAAACAACAGGATTGCGCTATTTTTCATTCTCTGGAGGTATTGTTTCCTTTTACTTAAGTAAATTTTACTAATATAAAGCACCACGTATGGGTATTCCAGGACACATACTGCATACATATACACATACTGCACACATACACATACTTATACTAGATAAAAATTAACAAACCAAAAAGTGCTATTTGATTCAAAACCAAGAATTTGATCTTCCGTGACAACAGCTTTTCGCTGGGGATCCTGTTCTCGATTTTTAGCTCTATGTGTTGACAGGCTGTCGCCTGTGTTCCACACTTAAATAGTATGGCGGACCATAATTGAAGATTAACTGAACCCATCCGGAAGTGAGTGGATACACTTTGACTAGACTTCAAGTTGCCTTCAGAACGAATTGTTTTAAACAATTCAGACCTTACAGGGAAACAAAACCAGGGTCCTTAAATGCATATTTTCATGACTTGTTGATACATCATTAAATGTCATTCATTTCCTGAGATTTAACTAAAGTACCCTACTTGACAGATAAAGCAATCAACTAGAGGAAGGCGCCTCCGAAAAACGGTGTTGTCTGTGCATTCTCCAAACTTCTACTTATTCCCATGATAGAATTTTTCTAAGATACATTAACCTTTTCAAGAGAAATAAAGGATAATTTAGCATTGATAGTATACAGAGTTCATAGTACGTGTACACATATTTCAATGTACAGGGTAATATTGAATACTTTCAATATTGTCAAAGACAAAGTATCCCTCCTTAAAAAAGAGGATTATTAACTAAAATCTGTCATAAAACCGCAACTGAAGCAATACCCCCAATCAAGATTGAGATAGCCAAAAACTGGTCAAGTGGACGCCACCTCTCTTAAATCCAACCCAACATTCTCCCCCAGCAGAAATTTTGCAACAATCTGGTATGAGAAAGGTTGCCTATAAATGTGACTAGTGTAGGTACGTGGAAACAACAGCCAGCAGCTTTACCTCTTTCAAAAGCACCCATTAATTTTGGAGCAAAATTTCTCCCACCCTTGAAACGTCAACAGGTTCTCCACTTCTCAAAAATACCCAATGTATCCTGTAACAATTTGTTACAATATAAATTGTAGCAATAAACAATACCATACTTTTGTATCCAGTGAAGCTTGCAAAAAATTGCCTTTGGGATAAGTGCTGTAAGAAGGGATTTGGTAAAACTCTTTCTTTAACTTTATTTTGACCCTTGGCAATAGCGTTTTCGTTTTTCTTTTATGTTAATCCGATTGACCAGCAATTAATTGTTGGACATTTGGATGTACGTACGCGTTTCCCCTCTTGCCTGTTCATCCCTGGGTAAAGCTACGAGAAGAATCTAGTATACAAAGTTTTATTTGATGTTATATTTCCTTGAAAGAACAAAAATAGGCAAAAATGAGATAATTACTTTACGATGCAGTCCCGTCATTCCTTATTTACTTATTTATTGTCTTATATGCCTATTGATTTATTTTCATAGCCATAAGGTAGACAAATAAATTGAGAAATGTCCAAATATTGTATATTTTTATAGACAACACTTGTTTGTCTGAATATTGTCCATTGTTACCATACTTTACTCTAACTTGTAATCAAGTTACCATCACTTGTTGGCGAAAATTTTACAATGCAGTCCCATCACTCCTTATTTACTTATTTATTGACTTATATGCCTATTGATTTATTTACATATTCATTACATTAGATAGACAAATAAATTGAGAAATGTCCAAATATTGTATATTTTTATACACAACACTTATTTGTCTGAATATTGTCCATTATTACCATCCTTTTCTCTGATGTGTAATAAATTAGAGTAAAGGATGGTATACCATTAAGTATATTTTATTTTTTATTGTTTTCTGATAAGCTATACGTGCACAAAGCTTTGTCTCTATAGCACTTATTATAGACCATTTATCATGCTAGGTCGTTTTCGTCTTCCTTTTAAAAATCTTAACATCTTAAAAGGTCTTAATTCAAATAAAATAAAAGGAGATCTTCCAAAGTGTCAAGTGCAGTCATACAGAAAAAAATACTTAAATTGTTAAATCCTTAAAGGTAAAATATTTTTCCATCTCACTTGAAGCATTGGTGTACAGTAAAAATTTTTTGGTGACAAAAGAATTTCCTTCAACCTGTCAAAAGCTGTATTATACACAAAAACTGTATTAGACCATGCCATTTTCTATTCAGCTTCCAAAACAACCATAGTATGATGTTAAGTCATTGGTATCTATAGGGAGGTGAGTAGACACAAGTAATTTCATCATCTGAATGACATATGAAAGAACATTTAAATAAAACCACTAAGTTTTACCACAAAGAGACTGTTAATAAAAGGACCATGGGTTTAGACAAATGAATCAAAATCTAAAGAAAAGATATGGGGAAATTCTCATCATATAGTAAGTAATTTTAAAAAAACCCTTAACTTTTGAGATGGAAAAAATACAATCAGAAAACAGTTCAAATATGTCCTCAATTCTTCATCTTTTCTCTGCTATTGCAATAATTTCAATTTTTTCTTCAAAAAGTTCCTTTAAAGAGAAAAGTTTGTTGTCATTTTGCATAAAAGCTTATAGTGTCTTCTATGGGATTGCTAAGGGTCATGGCACAAACATCAAACTTTCGAAGCCAGGCAAACAAAATCACCGCCATCCCCCCAAAAAGCTACGAAAATATGAAAGTAAAAACAAATCTCTTCACTACTTTCGAAAGTTAGAATTAACCTATAGCACAACAACCTCTCGACTGCAATGATTTCCAGGTAGTGCAGATAGTCCACGATTATTTGCACTGGTCTTTATTTCTTTCATGCAGCAAGTCAGTACTTCTAACCGTACTATCACAATAATGTTTAAAAGAGTATTACTCTTGCTAATTATATCAGCAATCTTGCTACTCTGTAAAATGATATTCAGCAAAATTCCCTGCATTTATGTAGTCTGCGTCAATCTTGGTAGCACATCAAGCACCCTCTAAAATTCACAAAAATAGCTTTCTTGAAGACAGACCAAAACGTATAAAGATTTACGATGAAGTTGCTTCAAAACATCTCGATCATTTACTACATGATTGCAAGTATGGTTAAATATGTTAACATAGGACAAAAAAAAATAAAAAAAGCAGTGAGATGTAGTTCAATATTGCAACTGGTAGGTAGTAGTTTCGTATGGCAAGTGCCGGGTTTGGATCCCTCTTGGTCTAACTTCTCTACTTAGGTCGGTCCAACATGGCTGAGCCTAGGTTGGCTGCGTCCTTAGTGTCATTAAAGTGTACAAGTCCTCACACTGCGACTGAGTGGGGATCCAGGTCATGAGGTAGGGAAGCTGATGGATATTGCAACTAAGAGAACAAAATGGATTTTTGTAGCCAAGAGGATGACGATTGATATGCAATGAAAAGTTTTCCTTGTGCAAGGGTGCCCTTTGACTTGCGTCATTTGTTTTTCATTCTATCGTTTCTACGATGACACAAAATAAGGTTTGATTTTTTTACCACTTATTTTATTTCGCTGTGATTTAGTAAACCTTTTAACAACGAAAGGCTTTTGAAAAATCTTTATCTGGATCGTCATCTAGGAATAAGACATCAACAGCGACATAGAGGTGTTAACACACCTGTTTACATTAGGGCCTGTTTTTTTATTAATTTTTTTGTCGGATGTACGATCGATAGTTGAAGGGTCTGCCAAAGAAGATCAATAAGACAGTACAGTGTGGATTTACGTTTTTCAGAATTACATAAATGATGTCTTTAAACGAGGAAAAAAATTTTCAACATAGCAATTTTGCATAAAAAAATTACAAGCTCAAGAACGTTCCTGTCGGACGTACAGCGATAAAAATTGATATAATTAAGTTTTGCCTAGTAATATTAAATCCATCGAAACTTAACCTTCTATCTCATCCATTTGACGTTTAAAACATTTCAGAGGTATCTTGTCTTTGAAAAACACTTATGAGAACAATATTTGACAACCTTGTTGTATGTCACAGTGACTAGAACTTCATCGATTGACCTGTCGGATGTACGTTGTCGGATGTACACATTTTGCAGAAAAAAGTTGAAAAACTTAGATAAGTCCAACTTATGGTTTTTCCGACGCATACTGTGGTATATCATCGGAGAATGTACATATTACCACCTAGATCAACCCCATCTTGGCTCTATTTACTAAACAGTATCTC
>RDPX01000321.1:313861-333512 GCA_003991215.1 Morbakka virulenta
GATCAAGTTTTTTTAAAAGACTGTTAGAATCGAAAAAATGGGATGAATGTTATGTATTAGTGTTGATAAGTATTTTAATTATGTTGATAAGCAATCCCTATTAAGATAGCAGGTTAGGTGATAACCTTTAAAAAGAATTTCTGGACTTACAATAGCCCATGTAAATATGTCGGATGTACGCTGTCCTTTATCTTCTACTTTCAAAGTGTTTGTCAAGAAAAGCTGAAAAAACAGTTTCAATTCTGAAAAGTTCATACATTTAGTTGATATTTTGACTGTGTTATAACTTTCATACACAATGTAAGACAAGAGTTTAGTTAAAATTTAGCCCTAAAATCTGTCGGACGTACGAAATGGTCCAAAGAAATGGGAAATTCTACTTATTAAGTCATTCCCAAACATTTTAAAAGTATATTCTTATAATATTGCATTACTATAACCAAAATGTAGCCAAAGTTTCGACGTGAAAGTTTCTCTATCTGCTTATAATTGAGCTTACAGAACGTACATCCGACAGTCTAATTTCATGAAACAAAGATACTCCTTAAAGCCTGCACCGCAGAAAGATGAGTGCAACAGTATAACCTTTGGTTTTTCCTAACCCTCAGACCTTTAACCTTTGATTCTTGATAGTCAAGGTTATGAAATCTTAAAAAAAATTTTCAAGGCTGATGTTGATTTATTTAAAAACAGGCCCATTATCTGTTAAAACAGATTAAAGGTAATCGACCGAAGTTTTATAAATATGCAGAAATGAAATAGAGAAATTTAACCATAAAATTGAACAATAAAAGACTTGAACCCGCATCTTCAAGTGAAAAAAGAAAATTTAAAATAGGTGTACCACTTGATAAAATATTATGTTTTAATACGTTAACACTAAAATGGTTTTTCCGTCATGGATGTTGCAGTCAAGATACATGATATGTGATACAATATGACAGTGATACAAGTTATACACGATGTTTAAAACAAAAGTGCGCCACCTCTTTAAGGTAAATGTTTTCTTCGAACCCCTCTGATCTGGAACTATTTGATTTCTTATCGCTTTCCCCCATCATATGATTTAAAAGGTTTTAAAAGGAAGCTTCCATTTTTTCTCTTGGCTTAAATGTTTTATGATTTGTGTCTTTTTTCACAGTTAACCATCACACACACACACACACACACACACACATATATATATATATATATATATATATATATATATATATATAAGGCCTGGAATGATATTTAACGGTATTGGATCTCAAAAATGTTACCTTATATTAAGTAACATAAGCTAACATTAAGTAACGTAAAATGTTAAGTTATTTAAAAGTCTTCTTGCATTCTGACTTGAAAAATCGTCTTTGACCTTTTTTATTTGTTACAATAAACCCATAAAAAACCTGTAGGCGTATAGAAGCACTATAACAGGGAGTATAAAAATTATAGGATACAGTAAATCAAGCCTAAATTGGCCTTGTAAAAGTTGATCTCCTAAAAGTTAAAACGTCGTTTATTGGATGCTCTTTTACTTTTTTCTCACTGATTTCCTACCCGTAAGTAGCATTGTGTAAGACGGATCTTTATTTTTCTTTGACAAATGTTTCGGTACAATCGTTTAAAATCCATGCACCTTACTGCTCATAGTCGAATGGAAGGAATGGTAGCTGGACAGACACTGGGCACTTAAGAAGAAAAGATATTTACGGGAATATAAATGGCCCTTGTTTCATCAGACTTTCCCTGAACCAAAGGTGTCGACTAAGGCGATTGAGCTGATTTAGATTCGTCTGTGTGAATCAAGACATACAAGATGAAATCTATACACATTAATGTGAATAAAGAGCGTAACTCAGATAAAATTTCCCTTTTCGTGGATCCAACGTTTACCATGTTGACTGTTTTTTCCCCTCTGAGACCCAGTAAAAGGAGATATGTCTGTCCAACTGATCATATCAGTTAAGACAAGCAGTGATAGCAATAATTGAGTGTGTAAATAAGAAACGATAAATAAAATGTAATATGGAAACGAGGTTTATAATTGGGAGCACCAGGGAGCAGGGAGCTTGCAGAAAAACATTACAATATTTGTTTCACTTTTTTATACTAAGTTTGAAAAGAAAAAGCATGAACACTTAATTCTATAAGAAAACCCAAGTTTTCATTTTGGGATGGTGTACCCAGAGAGCATGCAAAACCGTATACAAAGTAAAATTAAGCAAATTATGTTATCTATTTTCTTGAAAATAAAAAGCCAGACTTTGACGAAGTTAAACGGATTAATGTCCTCTTAAAATCCAAAGGTAAAACAACTCGTGGTGTTTTTGGAACTCCTCAAGCAAGTGGAGTTCTTTTTTTTTGCTTTAGAGATAACCTGATCACAAAGGGAAATTTGCTGCTTGCCCTGTCACTGTTTAATAAAAAGACTATTAGCTAAATCTATTTAAATAAATTCCATAAGCAAAGCATTCATGCTTCTCTTTGTCTTTTCTTCGTAAAAGAAAAAAAGGAATTTGCATTGGAAAGTTAGGCAACGCAGAGTAAAAAATATAAAAGCGAATTTTAACGAATGAAACTGATTTGAAGGACATTTTCTAAAGTAAGCTTCGAAAATAATAAGACTGCAATTAATGAATTAAAAACCCCTACAAAACCTTTTTGGTCAAAAACGTTATAAGCTGATAGTATCAAAAGGTCCTGTTAGAAATGATCGTCATCATCATTATCTCAACCACCATCACCATCATTAATTTTATCATAAAATGGCAGATCAGTTACAGACATTCGTGATCAGCCAATTTAGCTTTAGATATTCTACCAAGGCCCGTTTTAAGACTAATAAAAAAATGTAGACTTTTGTCTTATCCTGCAGCGTTTGCCGTCAAACCGAGCAGCATATATATATATATGCTATATATATATATATATATATATATATATAGCATATATATATCACATACACTCCTTCTCTGTCTCTCTCTCTCCTCCTCTCTCTCTCTCTCTCTCTCTCTCTCTCTCTCTCTTTCTCTCTCTGCATGGCTATAAAGATGTTCAACAAACTCCATCCATCTTTTTCTTTTATATGTATACTGTGCTATAACATACATCTCACTTTTGAGCAATAAACAAAATTTTCCGCAGCGAAAGTAAATTCCCAACAGGTTTCCTTTATTCAACAACTAATAATGACAGCTGTAAAGCGCCCATTTTACCCAGGTCATGGTTAAGAGTAAATTTCATTTCGTTTTGTATCACGTTTGTAGTTGTAATATACAATCATTTGGTTTTAAATTTTTTTATTCGATAGCCAACAACCGTAAAACGTTTTTGACGGACTTGCTAATACAAATTTGAAAATGCAACTCGCAAATATTGTATTTGACTACCCCATATTGTACCAAGACAATATCGTTGAACATTTCGTAAAAATGTACGCATACAGGGACCAAAACAGACAAATGGCCCAGCGAAGTCGAAGGTTTGTTTGTAAAAGTCCATAGACAGGCGTCCAAACCCAGCTGAAAAATCCATTGAAAAAAAGTTACATACGACATTGAAGCTTTGCTCAGGGTGAAAGAAAGTAAAAAGTCTTATTATATGATGTCAAATCTGGCCCTGGATTGTTGATAATAGTCTCAAAAGTTTATTGTTGTCCAAACAAGGAACTGTTTGGCTTTTATGACAGGGCTGATCATAAAAATATTTGGGGTCCAAAATCTAGGACAGACGAACGTATTCTGTGTCTGATGTTTTGAGGTGTAAAAAGGAAATTTTGTTGACTGCTGGTTAACATATTAAGGTTCTCGGAATCTGAGGGCTAACGAGCAGTTATTAGGGGTCTCCAATTAGGGGCTGGTCTAATATTTTAAAGAAAGAAAACTTGTGTGATTTTGAGACGGACTAAGATAAAAGACTGCCACAGTATGCAGGTTTGTTTCGAATATTAACCTCAGCTCTCTTCTAATTGGCCTATTTTTTGTCTAATGATATCTTGCAACAAATGCTTTGTTGCATCAAAGATAGTTTTTTGATATTTTACGTCTTAGTTTGGGTGACTTAAGAGAAAAATGTCTCAACAAACTAATGTCAATGAAAAGCAGCAAAAGTCGATTGTTTTGGGATTCTGAAACCTAATCAACAATTTAGGACCTTTGAAAAATTTCATCAACAGATTTTGTGGTCTGAGAAGATGGCCTGACTTGATCAACTCCGTCTTTAAAGTAAACAAGCGCCCTTTTGCACTTGGGAATTGCTTTCTTAATTTGTTAGATAAGTCTTTTTTTAAAACGTGCGATGTTCCTTGGAAAGATTATTTCATTGCATGAAGTGAGTGTTTAAAGCTGTAATTCAAGTAAGTAACAGCTTCCGGTTTGTCATATGAAACATCTGTTAAGCAACACTGGCGGCTAAACTCCTTCCAAAAACGATTTAAGTTAAAAGGGTTTTTCACAGAACATAAAGATAAATTCTGTCAATTTTCAAGCAATTTATCCTTTTCTTATAGTTGGAAATAATGCATTGTTCTATAAAGAGTATTGTAGGAAATCTTTGAAAGTAAAGCTTACCCACAAAAGGGATTTTAACATCACAATTAATGCTCTTTTAAACATTTTGCCACACTTCCTTTTCTTTTCCAATTACATCTTCAGTTACCTGCAGCAAATGTAGCAAATTGTCTTTAAATAAAATTTTAGCAGAGGCTATGTAAAGGAAAATAAACAGGATGCTCTCAATTCCATTCAACATTTGTAATTGAAAAAATTTTATACCATATGATAAAAAGTTTGAAGTAAGAACATATGTAATATATTAATTTTCATGAAATTTAGTTTCATTTGTAAAATAAATATTAGCTTCAGCATATATGTGATAAAATATATTTAAAAGTTTAACTCGCTATCCGTGTAACATGTATACATGTTACTGTGATGGTAAACTAGAAATAGTAAATGTACATAAAGCATGTTGAAAATTCACATGTAATGATAAAGGTACACAAGTAAGGGCAAGCATACACATGTTACACTGATGGTACACTAGATATAGTAAATGTACATAAAGTATGTTGAAAATTCACGTGTTATACTAAAGATACACAAGTAAGGGCAAGCGTACACATGTTACACTGATGGTACACTAGNATTTTGCCACACTTCCTTTTCTTTTCCAATTACATCTTCAGTTACCTGCAGCAAATGTAGCAAATTGTCTTTAAATAAAATTTTAGCAGAGGCTATGTAAAGGAAAATAAACAGGATGCTCTCAATTCCATTCAACATTTGTAATTGAAAAAATTTTATACCATATGATAAAAAGTTTGAAGTAAGAACATATGTAATATATTAATTTTCATGAAATTTAGTTTCATTTGTAAAATAAATATTAGCTTCAGCATATATGTGATAAAATATATTTAAAAGTTTAACTTGCTATCCGTGTAACATGTATACATGTTACACTGATGGTACACTAGATATAGTAAATGTACATAAAGTATGTTGAAAATTCACGTGTTATACTAAAGATACACAAGTAAGGACAAGCATACACATGTTACACTGATGGTACACTAGATATAGTAAATATACATAAAGTGTGTTGACATTCATTCGAGCCCATCTCGGTGTACACATTTTTTACTTTTCTAGAAATATAATAATTGATCTTACAAATTTCTTCATCCATAAGTAAATAACGTTGAATTGCGAGAATGAACAAGTAAAGATAAAGTACCTCGCCACCATATATACTGGGCCTATTTGACTATACTGACTGCTGATATTACCTACTGATTTATATAGTGCATATGGTTGAAACTCAAAAATCAATTACTATATCTTCATCATGGCTAATGTGTTGATCGAAATAATGCTAAACATTGGGCAAATGTTAAGAAAACCCAATTTTTTATATTGGTTTTCCTCATCCAATTATAATTCTGACTAAAACATTAAAAGGGTACTACTTTAAAGTACAATAGATACACATTATTTGATTATCTTTTGATAAACACGTTTATTTTGGCACATTTGTGTGCTTTACTACACTATTAGGTTATAATAGGGTTATGTTTGTGCTGATACCTTAGATTTAGGGTACTTTCATCCCTAAGCACTTAGTGTGCACAACATCAAAAAGAAAGCCTGACTTGTTTCATTTGATGACTTATCTTAAGTAATGAAATTGAGCATGGTCAGTCAGATATCAAAGAAAATTGGCGAATAGGGCTAGTTGGGAAAATACATAAATATATAAATACAGAAGCAGATTAGACAAAAAGGGAGAGATTAACAGTGGTCAGAGAAGAAAAGCAGGTAGACTGCTGTTATCTTAATGTATGAAATATTGGAAAAGGTGTGTGTGTGTGTGTGGTGGTGGAGGGATGCTTTAAATTTGTCACTGTTTCTGTCAACTGCTCTTCCAAGGTTTTCATATAGGAAATATCTTCCTCTCTCGTTAGTAAAGACGAAGGAGTTATTACTTTTCCGAAATGTTTTCCTGTTAAATTCCAACAAAGCAAAGTACACAACGAATTAAGATGGAATGAATTCAATCATCTTTTCATTTTTTCAGTGACGTCCTATCAAAAGCATCAAACAGAAATGATTTCAATGAGTCTGTGAAACCATATCAAAGCCTTAGCATTACTCCCCAAAAGGACAAGTAGAAAATTGAGTAATTATAGCCGGAGTTCAAACATTGTATAAAGCCACTTAGTGTAGGGTTAATGAAAAAAAGAGAACCTAAGACAAAAAGAATAAATTACCCATTTACTTATACCAGTTCAGGTCCAGAGAGAGAAAAACAATTAGACAGAAGAGCGATTAAAAGTTTAGTGGTTACGACAGAGAACATTCATAAGGACGTCATTACATATAGAACTACAGCGCCATTTGGATAAATGACTGTGTGAATAGTGAGTCAGTCAAATAAGCACCTGGGAAAGTAAAAGGAATAACAACGGAAAAAAGCTAAAACATCTTGGGTCACCACAGGGTTTGCAAAGTCAAAGAAAGAGAGAGAGATCATATTAGAGACTCGCTTTGTCATCTAAGTGAATTACAGAAATATTTGCTTTGTGTTTCTTTGCTGTTCAAGTTACTATTGGGGATATTATCTATTTTTATATTAAAAGAGAGTAAAGTATTCTAAAATTTGTTGACAGATCTAAGCCTTAGATTCTTGTAAAAATCTAAAAAATTAGGCAATATATATATGTGTGTGTGTGTGTGTGTGTGAAAAGATAGAAGATTGGAAATTCGAATCAAAATATTTTTTTTGTAAAAAGGCGAATTTTTTTAAAAGTAGAGCAATGTCATTTGTCAGTAATATATAGCAAAGCCTGGAGGAACCATTTTGCAACTTACATATTACATTATTCCCAAAGTGCTATTTATAGTTTACTAAAAGAACAATTTCTTGGAAACTATAAAACAATTACACCAGCCCATAAGTTATTGCAATATAAATAAGGTATTATAAATAGCAGAAAATCTATATGGGCTTTTCAAAACAATTCGTATGGCGGTAGACTGATAAATGAAAAAAGCATATTGTACATAATGGTCTTCTAAATAGTTCATGTGACTTTTATGTATTGTAAATTGGATGCATTGGGGAATTGTTTAGGTAAGTGATTGGATATGCACACACCTTAAGTGAAAAGCAACAAAATTACAAGTTGTTAGGTGTTATATTCTACTAACAGGGGCGCAACTAGAATTTTATCAGGGCAGGGGAGCTTTACCATAATTGGAGCACAATTAAAAAGGGTCTTCAATCTTTGAAGGCCACTCGAAAGCCAGAACCGGTGTGTCATAGAAATGAGGGTCTGGAGCGTCAGCCCAAGAAGATTTTTTTGAAAAAATAGACTGAAAACATCATTTTTTTCCATTTTGAGATCATTTTTTTTGTCATAAAGAACGATTTCGTTTTGCAGAAAACGAACAAAGTTCAGTGGAGGACACAAATTTGTCAAGTTTAGGGCACAAATTTGAGAAAAAGATTAAGTAGGGCAAAGGAGGGCTCTTTCTCCTCCCCCTTCTTGTTGCGCCCCTGAGTAAGTACCAGTCACATCTCTATATTTTTATTTTAGTTCTGTCAGACAAATACTTGGACTTTTATCTATCGTGTACTTACTATACTTCTGTTCTAAGGTTGTGTTGCATCATTCCATTTCGTTGAAGTTGGTTATTCAAATTAAGAAGTCAAGGATAAAAAAGGTGAGTACTTAACTAGTAAAAAAATGTTAAGGACTAAGAGGTCAAGCTGATACTGAAAATAAAATTAAAAAGTCAAAGACTAAAACTAAAGCCAAAAAGACTAAATCTAAAACTAAACCAAAATGTTAAAGGCTAAACTATTAAGCCATGGAATACATTTTTCCTACTAGATTTAACTTTTCTGATAGAACAATATGTAACTAAAGGTAATAAGGAAAAAGAGCTTTGGGGAAAATATTGGCTAGAAGAAAATTTTAATGGACATAAAATCATTTTTGGTCTGGGTCAGCCTAGTGACCGACCATTTTTGGGGGTCTTCGACTTGGTATATATGAAAGTGATACCATTGAGTTTAAATGACTTACATTCTTTTCTTCAGATGTCAAGAGTGGGGCCACAGATATAACTACAATGGAAACCACTTTCTGATGGCTAAGGTTGTATATCTTCGTTGCCCTTTCAACAGCTTATATATAAATTCCTTTAAATCGACTCACCCTTCCTTTCCCTCAGGTTTCCAGTCAAAAGCAATACATTTGTTACCATCAAAATGGGTTTTTAATTTCTTTTTCTACCGATTACTGTGCTCCTGTGCCTAATTGTTGCTTATCTTCGTGCTCTTCCGTTTGCCCTTCTATCTTTTCTTAATTCCAGCCAATCCTCCTTTGGCTTTACACAATTGTGTTTACTTGATTGTTTTTTGTCCTTTACTTCCGTATACGTAAAATGAGAACAAATTTGATTGAGAATTTTTTTGTACTTCATTCTTACTGAGTACTGCTTGCTTTGATCGATTAATAGATTACCTTTCTTGCTTCAGCAATGTTGCATTTGACCCCCTTTTTCCTGTAACCCCAAAATCCTAGCTTTTCAAGCTATTTAAACGATCCAATTTTCTTGATTTTTATATTATCAATGACAAAACCTATTGTGTTTGTTAATAATTTTTATTGTTTCTACTTATAAGAATAATTTTCATTCATTTATATATATATTTTTTGTTATTACAGGCAAAGTAAAATAACTTTAAACCACTGATCTCTGTCAGTTTCACCTTCAAATAAAGGAAAATACAATAAGTTCCAATTAAAAGCCCTGTGCATAAAGTAAGATTTCAAGGCTTTAGCTTACTTCAGTAGTGTTTTCAAATTTAACTACGCTATTACAACCTGATTCTTGCTACAGTAATTTTCCCAGATGAGCTCTTTTTCTGTCTTCGTCTTTTCTTGTCAGCTGTCCTCTTATTCTTTGTAAGACTGTGTCCCTAAAACTCGAAGTGTAAATTAAAGTCGATTGAGCAAAGAAAATTCAAACGGTCCCCCCATAGAATAGAAAACTGCGCATATACTACCAATACCTGAACTTAACCATTTACACTGGTTCCAACTTTTATCGAAAATATCTTGAAACACTGAAGAAATCAACCGCTCAAAAACAATAGGATTGAAAAATGTTGCAGGGAAATTCCTCAAAGATGGTGCAGCTGCTCAAGCAAAACTAATTACTGAAATATGCAATCTCTCAATTATTCAATACACATTTTCCAAAAGTATCAAACAAGCAAATCTAAAACTACTTTTCAAAAAACGATCAAAAGATGACCCAATAAACTATCGACGAATTTCACTGCTTTCGCAACTTAAAAAAAATTATAGAAAAAATTATATATGGTCAAGTACAAAGATACCTTGATGAAAAAAGAATTATTATGCAGATACCAATCTTGCTTTTGTACAAGTAACTCAGCAGATATTTGCTTATCATACTTAAATGACAAAATTTAACAGGGATTTAAAAATAGCATTTTTACAGGCATGGTTGTGATTGATCTGCAGCACGTTTTTGACACAATCGGCGAGGAAATGTTTCAAGCCAAAATGCCATGTCTCTTATTTAGTAACTCCACTATTGTATGGTTTAAATCTTTAATTTTTATTGTGGGTCCCTCGGGGATCAATTCTTGGTTCACTCATTTTCGTTTCATACCTTAATAACATGCCATGGGTAGTTGACTGTGACCTACTTTTGTTCGGAGGCGATTTCTGCTTAAACCTTGAATACAAATTTAAATTCGCTGTATGATTGGTTTTTGGAAAACAAAATAAGCATTCATTTTAGAGAAGACAAAAATAAACCCTTTCTTGTGGACCAAGAAAAACACAAAACCCCCAAAAGCTTAATAAATGGAGGGGTCAAGTAAAATCAAGCAGCACTCAGTGATCATATACCATGAATTAGTTTTGGAAGAGAGTCTCTCCAGGAAAATCAATGGCAACCAAAATTTTGGAAAAATAAGCCAGAAGCTAAAATTTCTATGTAGAAAAAAAGCTTTCTATATGACTCTCTATTGCTTTTAGATATTATTATTATTCAATCCACGGTGATTACGAATGCATCTTATGGCTTTCAATGTTAAACAAGAAAAGGTCAGGAAAAAACCACCATGGTCAGAATAAATTCGTCCACTTCTATCTAAAATTTTAAAAAGCACAGTCATGTTGGAGCTACAAAGGTTTAAGCTGTAACTTGGCTCCTCAAAATGAACAGAATTGATTAACATACGTATGTAAGCATAATGAAATATATTAAAGGAACAGTTCCAGCTAATTCTAATGAAATATTCCATCCAATGGATCAGAGTCAAACACGAGGAAGGTCTAAGTTTAAATTGAACCTTCCATTTCGCAAAACTAACGCAGGCAGAAATTGCTTGTCTTACGTAGGACCAAAATAAGGCATAGCCTACCCTCCAATTCAAATTTCATAAGCAATATCAACTTGTTCAAACATAAAATAAAAGACAACCTTTTCCAAAGTATACAGTGAGACGAAAATGATTTATGTGAGTACTACTACGACCATACAATCGCTTTCACATTCATGATTTGCCCTCACTAAATTCTGCTTTATCCAACAGTGCGTATATACCCATTATCTTTGTTTTTCGTTTTTGAAAAAGCCTCTAAGAGGGCTGTTATGGAAATAAGGTCAACATGACCTTTTAATGCTATGCCTGCCTCTGAAATTAGGGGTGAATATCTATCTCTTTACGTTTTTAACCTTTGCATTGGGTTTTGCATTATTTTCATACTGTCTTCTTCTTCTTCTGCAGCTTTTCCCATTTTTATATGGGGTCACTGTTTATTTTCATACTGTAACTGTATTTAAGTAATTTTTACAATACATTTACAGTATATAATATTTTAACGTAGCAATTAATACATATTTGTGTACCCGTCGTAACTGAAAAAAACGATAAAAAAACGATACTTAAGCAAAACTAGCAGATGATCCATTTTCCATCCAACCCAAACTGAACGACGTTTTAGTTCTTCAAACATTGTAATCTATTGCTATTAGGTTGAATTAGTAAGCCTTCTGAAAAATCTGAAAGGAAATAAATCTGAACCTACACTTTTAATAAGCCATGGAATATGAAAAAATAATTTATTGATTCTAATTTGGATTGATTAGATCCAACAGATTAATATGACATTATTCTTTGAATTTCTCACAGCATTTCTTTGATTTAAACATGTTTTTTTGTTCTCAAACAAAAAATCTCGGACAACTTTAAGAACAAATTTCAAGTGTAAAACAACTAATGCTTTACATTGGTAGATAGATAGATAGATAGATAGATAGATAGTTAGATAGATATATAGATAGATAGACAGATAGATAGATAGATAGATATATATATAGATAGATAGATATATAGATAGATATATAGATAGATAGATAGATAGATAGATAGATAGATAGATAAATAGATAGATAGATGGATGGATGGACAGATAGATGAATAGATAGATAGATAGATAGACAGATAGATAGATAGATGGATAGATAGATCGATATATAGAAAGATAGATGGATAGATAAAATAGATAGAGTCAATTTTCCCTTAAAAAATTTCCGTATGATAGATAACATATACCATTATATTATTATTTTATTAGATTACTATTGTCATGTAAAACTACTACATGAGATTATATTTCTTATGGAATAAGGGGAAAACTCTTATTTACACTTCTTTTTCTTTTAAACTTAGCAATTAACCAAATTTTTTTTATAAAAAAAGCTTTCATGCATAGAATACAAGAGAAGAAACGTTTGTATGTATAATGTATATAAATATATATTTATCTATTCAGCAATGTTATTTGGAGGACAGCAATGTATAGAGTAATTTGTATTATCTATACTGTCAAGGTTCGGGTGATAATGCAGTGCTAAAACACTGCATTGTTTGGTACCATAAAGAAAGTCACACGAACGATTTTCGGAGAATTGAACAATATAATTAGTCAGAATATTAAACATATTACGTGTTTTAACAGCAATTACCCTGTATATTGCTACCTTAAACTTTTTCAAAATTTCATCCTATTCTGAAAATTTTCTTTCGATGATCCATCATTGTGTCCCAGTTTACCAATACAATTGCGTGCCTAGACTTTTTAAATGCTGGTAATTTATTGACTATACTTTTTAGAGACTGAAATGAAATATAATTATGATAGATTCCATCAACAGTTTGGATATTAAAGAATTCGGTATAATTAAAGACGTCAAAAATAATCAATTCTATCAATTTTATGTTCTAAACACATATTAAAGGAAGGCTGGTCTTAAAACACCAGCCATTTGTAACAGGCAATTAATTAAGCTAAGGTGATATACGAGTTTTCCGAACTCAAGTAATGTATTTAGATAAAGATATTTTTTTTTTGTCTCTCATTACTTTAAGTAGAGGCATTCTTTTCGTTTAATCCATACAAAACAGCTATCTTAGAACGTGGATTTATCATCTGCGAGGCATCCTATAAGTTGAGGAGGATTAAGAAAATTTGAAAACTGTCTGCAAGTTAGCGCTCTTGGCTAAAATCAACCATACGATTACTTGTTTAACGCGAGGCGTCGTATTAAGGTTTACAACGTCATGACAGCGAGACTAGGTCTCAATCCTCTTTTACAGCAGATAGAGTACCATTCAATTTTCATTCTTACGGGTCTTCTTTATAGCTGTCACCAATCTTCATATATTATATTTTAAATAATGGGATCTTGTTTTCTTTGCTGATTGTAAATTACCAAGATGCTTACCAGGGAAGATGTAACTTATTGACTAAATATGAAAAATTAGAATTTTTTAAACTTCTGTTGTTAACTGCGTACACAAGTGAAGCTGGTTCTCGTCTCATTATGTTTGAACTTAGCATGCGAAAACCTACTGTGGATATGGATTGTTTTTCCAAAGAACAAGCTGCCTACAACTCTGGGGGATCTTATGATCAAAGACAGACATTCGTTTCCTGCTACTTGGAACAACCAATGGAATCCAGATCGGAAACACGTTCAAGGTATGGTTATAGTAATTTGAAATAATAAAATGCGAATTTTTCTTGTTATGGTATGTTTACATGGTCAGGTAATTTTCTTTTTCCCAAAGTACCTCAAATACTGCTTTCTTACTTAAGAAATCCACAATATTAGCAATGGATATGATTTCATTTTACTTTGATAGCTAATTATGTATTTCGTGAAATATAATGCTATTTTTGTAATTATAGCCACAAGAGAGAAATACGCCAGAGCAAATCTATGTAATCTAGGACAATGCAAAGGAGACGGGAGCAACTTGGACATAACTACGAAATACCTGCTTCTGCTAATAGTTCGTTACTGTCTTTCTCTCTGAACGAAACAGAAAATGTTAAATAAGAACAGGAAAGCGATAACAATGTGTGTTGTCCATCAAACATAAAACATTCAATATGACAGCAAAACCTCGTTTAAAAAAGATTCATTCACGACATGAATTTCTCAGTTATTGAAATAAGCACCACTATTTAACTCCCTCGATAATATTCTATATCCTTATTGCCCTTCCTGCGGTTTGGTCGGGCTTCTAATCCGAATTTCTTTAAAGTTTCAATTCATTCCTGTTAGCCATTCACTATTGATAATTACTTAGTACCATTTCATAGTGAAGGCTTTACTCTCCGAAAGCTTGGAATAGAAAGTAAAACTAGATTATTTCATAATATTAGAGTTTTGAAACTGTTACCTTTAGTATTTGTGATTTCCTATACCATTATTAAAACAAAATAAGAAAATAGTTAGAAGCTATTATTGTCTGCAATTGCACAAAGACAATAAATTAAACCTCGTACACATACTAATCACGAAACAGTTTTTATTGTCTGACAATACCATCATTGAAATTGTTCTCCTAGTCTATTTTTATACATATAACAATGCCTTTAAATTTAAAACATGGTAGGTTCAAAAACATGTAGGGAGTCTAATTTCCTTTTAAGCCTTTCACTTGCATACTAATTATGGACTCTTTTTCTGAAGCACTTTTTTTCAAAATGTCCACTTATTTTTGTTATAGTTTTAACCACTTACATGATTTAGCAAAGAGAACTCAAAACCAGTCAGAATTATGCTGAAAGTTTGTCTAACAAATGGGCTGTGTTTGGGAAAGTAATACTTAAGGTTTTCCAGAATTTATAAGATATTTATCAACGTTAATTATCAAAGATAGTTGATTTTGTATAATAACTAAAAATTGTCAGTAGTGACTAGCGGTTTGTTATCGCCTTTTACTTCAAATTGGACAAAAAAACAACAATTTGAAGGGGACTGAAGTATGGATTTACCAAACTTATTTACCTACTGCCTGTTTATCTCTGCAAATTTCCCCTTATCTGTATAATTACATTGTGGCCTTAAAATGTGTTCTTTACCAAAGAGGAACTCAAAGAATAAGCACATCTTATTACACTCAATTTAGTGCGTATACCACTATGCGACACAGACGTGTTTGTTTTCTAAATAAAAGTCTATCTACATCACGAGTATCATTAATATCCAGATCGTGCACTGTTCCCTTACTGCATTAATTACAGTCTGTTTGCCAAACCTCAATATAACTTCTCTTTCCTCAAAGTATGCCAGCAAAAGGAAATAGTCTGCTTTGTGTTAAAGCTATAAGAATCGAAGAAGAGGACCAATTTTAATGCAAAGAAAGACTTGCTTACAAATAAAACACATAGTAGATCTACAACTGGTCAGAAAAGCCAACATTTTTCGACGTACTTATTTATTGGGGTTTTTTTTAATTCTTTTTTATTCTTGATTGTCTCTTTCAAATTGCATTTCACTTCTGTTGGGATAAATAACTGTGTTGTAAGGAAAGAAACTCATATTACAAAAAAATTTCTATGTACCAAAAAATTTACTAAGAAATTGAGTTTCCCTTCGAAAAACATATCTCTGAATAAACATTAGGGAGGGGTCTGTATAACTGTTATATTTTTGTTTTGAGACACCAATGTACCATGTCACAAACATAATTTGTACCTTTCTAACTAATGCTCATCCAAGAAAATAAAGAGTGAAAATTTGCGCAAAACCATTGTTTCTCCTGGGAGAAAATTTTAATTAAATGACGAAACAGTGTATAAACAACAGTTTAGAAGTAAATTGGAAGTGTGGGCTCTTTGCATGTATTTTAATCTAAAAAGGAATATAAAAAAGGTGTCAATGTGATTTTCTTCCTTCCTTGGCATATCACTGTAGCTTTTGCTTACAATTTTGGCCATCCTCTTTGCAGTCACTTGTTCTCCAAAGGGAAATTATAATAGATTGTTTAATTCTATTCATCGACCCTTTTAATTTGTGATAAACTGCTGCTATGACAAGAATACCAAGAAACCAGTGCTCTTTGTTTGATACATGTATGAATTCTTTATTGCGAAAGGGAATCTACTTTGTACGGTAGTTTGCTTCAATATCTTCGCAAACGTAAACAGACTGTTCGATACAGACGATTTTCAGTATAGAATAGTCAGTAAGAAACTCGGTTAATAAAGCAACAATTGAAATAAGTGGATTGGAAAGGTTAATATGATATATCTGTTCTTTATCTTATTTTAATGGATTCTTTTTTTTCCTTCACCTTTTTCCTGGATGCAGAGATAGTAGGCAACGGTTTAGAGTCGCGTGGAGTAGAAAAAATCATGACCGAATTCATTCCAGCGACTCGATGGGGGAAGTTTTTGGACTTAATTATGATTTTGCTATACACAGGAGCCTGATTGGAAGAGTTGGGGTTTTTTCCCAACAATTTTTTTTTCTTTTGTTATGTCTATAAAATGTGGGAATGTTTTCGATGAACATAAAATTTGAAATGAATCAATAAAAATTTGATATCAGTACCCAAATGTACTGCAAAATACCTTCTACAACGTAAAGTAGTGTATGGCAATACGACAAGTTGCGTCTTGAGATGTAATGGTAGAACAAAATCCACTCAGTCACGAACAGACAAAACTAGAGATAAAAGGTAAAATTTTCAGTTTATTGCTTTCAGTTTCAATTTGGTTCATTTCATTTCATTAAGATTTTATCAATTCGATTTAATTCACTCTATTTTGGTTAGACTCATTTTATGTCACTGTATTTTAGGTTGATTGATTTACATTTCATCTTTGCTTTGTATACAATAATACTTTCTCCATTAATTTCTTTCCTAAAGTATGGTATTGAAAACACTCTTACTGGTTCAAACACACTCTAAGTAACCAAATATATGATGCCGGAAGTTGAAGTCTACGTTTAAAATAAAAAACATATTCAGAAATATGAGAAATTATTTTACAACCTTAAACAGTACTCTTGTTTTCACGATGTGCTTGTGTTAAGCAGATATATTGACATACTAGAACAAGAATAACCCAAGATTTGTTTAGTTGTGTCTGTCTTTAATAGGTTGGCATATTTAGTGAAACCTATTTATTGAAAATGAAGGATAGCTTGCTTTTGTAAAATTCGTTTCTTTCGAGCCTGAAGCAAAAACTGTCATGAGGTACATGGCATATGAGATATATTACAGTTTATATATTGAAACCACCCATTTTACAGTGTTTTATAGAAACATAAAGACAAAAATTTATTTGCAGCAATAAATTTGTAGTCTACAAACTGGATATTAGTTTATTTTAGATGATCTTAAGAAGTAAAGAAAGCTGTTAGATTAAGTGTACCTGATCAGTTTTTTCAAATTCACAACCCCCTCACTGGGTAATATTATAGTCTTAAGAGTCGTCATGTTGGTTTTCATATGTAGGTGTCACTGTTTTGTCTATTTGTTTAAACTGGATACTAGAGTATTCGTCGTCTTCCTCAGCTCTTATTTTCTTCACTCTTGGTAGTCGTTCCTTGGTACTCTAGCCCATTTTTCCGAAAAGTTTATCTTATAATCCTCACCTGCCTTCTTACCTGCAACAGAAACTTTCAAACTATCCCAGCTCTTTCCAGCAACTCTTCATTGGTTACCCTGTCCATCCACGGGATCATCATCACTTTCCGTAGGAATTTAATTTCACATTTTTTTCAAACGTATTCGCATACCCGACCTTATTGTTTCAAGCTTCATAAAATACAGCAGTACAGGGTAAACAGCATTTTAAGATCCGCAATCTAGTCTAGTCGGTTAGTGACATGCTCCTTACGATTCTATCGAGTAGTGAAACCTCTGCTTTTGCCATTTCAATCTTTTTTTGGTATATTTTTTTTTATATTAGCATTTAGCAGATTGGATTACTTACATTTTACATTATCTACATAACCTTTTTGTGGGTTTTAAACTCTTAATTCACAATAACTAAAATTGTTTTTATAGTCTCGCATCTGCACTGTTACTATTTCATTTGTATTTCCTCTCCATCTGTTCTTATATTTCCAACAAACTTACCTCAGAACGTCTTTGTATATTTACTACTATCTATTACCAAAAGACAGGGGCTAATACCATAGTCGATAGGCTAAAAATTAATTGCTAACAGAACTGGTTTAACAGTAAAATTTGACATGCTTTGTTAACAGATCATAGACATGGGGCAGAACTGAAGCAAAGTGAAAAATTCAGGTACTTGGGGTCCACTGTCAAAGATACAGGAGGATGTGAAGAAGAAGTAAAGGAAAGGGTGAAGTGCGGCTGGAACAAGTGGAGGGAAGTGAAAGGAGTTGTGTGTGACCGAAGAATCCCAAGAAGAGTGAAAGTCAAGATATACAAGACTGTGGTAAGGCCTGTGCTGTTATATGGAGCAGAGACTTTGGCACTGCGAAAATATGCGGAGGACTTGCTTGTATGCACAGAAATGAGAATGCTGGGGTGGATAATGGGCATATCTTTGATGGAGAGATGCACAAATGAAGAAATAAGAGCTAGTGCAGGTGTAGTGTCCATTGCAGAAAAGTTACGTGAGGCTCGGCTGAGGTGGTATGGCCACGTTCGAAGAAGAGAGGAACAGGATTGGATTTTTAAAGCATGGGCAGAGCCAGTGAAGGGAAAGAGATCAAGGGGAAGGCAGAGGTTGAGATGGCGAGATACCATCAGGAGAGACATGGAGAAGAAAGGAGTGAGAGATGAACAGACAATGGAAAGACTACTATGGAGAAGGAAGATTCGTGCTGCAGACCCCTGATCTTTGGGAACCTGCAAAGAAGAAGAAGAAGTTAACAGATCAGTTTAATTTCAAAATGTAAGGGTACATTTTAGCCCTGCTAATAATTTTGACCATGCTAAAAATTTGAAAAGACATGGAAAGTCTGTGCTGTCTATTGAAATTTGAAAAAATAACCAGGCTACCCAGAATGGTCACCAGAAAAAAAGCTCTGGCAAATAGAATTTGCTTCATGTTTCATTTGTATATCTGTTGCAATGCCATCTTAGCCCGTTTTTCCCTATGTAAACTATGAGACACTTCATATGAATATTTATTCTAATAGCTCTCCTGTGTATTGTTCATTTTGGTCCTTTCCTCCAGTTCTGCTTAGGCCATATCCTATTCCACTATAGAAAAAAGACAACTTTCTGGCCTGAACAACTACAATAAAAACGTAGTTAATTGCTGTTGTAGATTCTTATTCACCCTTACCAATCAATTGCTTCTTAAGCTAATCATGGAAAATATTACTTGATCTTCTTTATAGTGCTTAGACTTCCGTCTGTGCTTTATTTAAAGTTTTTATTTCAAAGTCAAGATTTGGGGCACATAAGCTTCATTTGTAGGCCATTAACATTAAGAATTCCTGAGCTACAGTTGTCTTTTAAGCAAACAAGAATAAAAAAATAGTATATAAACTCTATAAAAGACAAAATTTCATGTTTTCTTGATAGTATCATTACTTTAGTTTTCTTATTTTTTATTTTCTCTCTCTCTCTCTCTCTCTCTCTCTCTCTCTCTCTCTCTCTCTCTCTCTCTCTCTCTCTCTCTCTCTCTCTCTCTCTCTCTCTTTTTTTTCTTCTCCCACTTTCTTTTTCTTCTCTTTCCTTTTCCTCTCTTTCTTTTCTCACTCTCCTTTTTCCTTTCTCCTTTCTTTTTTTTTCTTTTTTTTTTTTCCTTTTCTTTTCTTTTTCT